>LZPO01117736.1:33747-46278 GCA_001675575.1 Neotoma lepida
AGGCAGGACACAGGAGAACCTGCTGATTCTCAAGAATGATGGATGGACTCTGGGCCCCGAGTTTCCTTGCTATGGTGACTTCAAATAAAACACGGCTTCTACGGTGTCTTAGTGGTGACTGCACTTTATGACCGTGGATTTCTTTGTTCTTGGTCTGAGATAGATGTTAAAATTGTTTGAAAATACTTCTTCTACTCAAGTACTTATCCCTTCCACTCAAATATATTTTCCCCTCCCACACACGACAACTAGGCATACATCGTGAACACAGCCTGGAGGGGAAGGGACCTTTCCACTTTCATCTGACATAAAATGTATCTGCTATCATTTATTATTCATAACAACCTTACTTTGCTGTTATTTATGCTCTGGAAGATTAAGTGCTGTATGTGTATCCTCAGCTTGCACCTGCAAACCTGAGCTGTGGACAAAGTCCACATACTGTTTCTGCTCCTTTTCCTTGAAGTTTTTGTAGTTTAAACATGAAAATGGAGTCAATGAGTGTATTCTTCCTTGTAAGGAACACTAAAGATTTAAATTTTGTTCTATCTCCCTATCCNTCCCTTAATTCTTTCCTTAATTACATTTCTTATTACTTTTTAAAAATTATTTTTGTTTGTTTTTCCTCAGCTTTATGTTGGAGAAGAGGAATAAAATGGTATCTAAGAGGCTGACACTACCTCAGAGATTCATTCAAATCATACAAGTTCTTCATCGACATTACCTTTCTCTCTCCAAAATCTTACTTTAGAGTGGTTTATTATTTCATTATTAGTGATTGGATGATGTTTTTGAATGGAAACAAACCATATGACCCCTTGGAAGAATATGAAAGTCATTACCAGCATAAGCAGCCCATGAACAATGGGTGGAAAGCCTCGTGTCCACAGGAAAATCTATGAGAAGCTACTTTTAGAGAAAAAAAAAAGATTGTTAAATACAGTGATAGGTCTTAGAGTATCTATTTCCTTTGATCTCTTTAGATAGCTTCTGTTGCATGATAGTCAAAAATAAATGTTGATCACTTTTTTTCTCAATGTTTAGTCTCAAAACCAAGCAAGATAAATACTTACAATTCTACCTAACCCNGAATGGAAATGAACATTTGACACCTCAAATTTCAGGCACCTTCTCTACCCAGACAGTTCAGCGCAAATAGCATCAACAAGGTTGCACATCTCAGAAACACGCTTTTTATCCTATTATGAGAGTTCATTGACACCAATACAGAAGTAGCTATGGTACCACAATAAACCGTCTTATGATATGATGTGTGCCACTCATATCATAACTCACTCACACTGTCCTCTACGATTGGACAATAAGACTATCAGCTTTGAGCAGTGATGCAAAGGGCAGAACAGCATGAGTCTGGAAATGAAGCTGGGCTTACTTTAAAGACAGAACACTTTCAAAGCTTTGGATGGATGCTCCCAGATGATTCTTCTCAAAGTTGAGCCAACATAAATGTGATGTACTACTGTGACCATTTCCCAAAACCCACAGATTGGCAGAAATAAATGTCATTTCATTCTTCTAATATGATTTTTTATTTTCAGCAATGTTGAATAATCTTTTTCTCTGCCCCACTGACTACATGTCTTTTTTNAAAAAAATAAATTACTAATCATCTTCTTTTGCCCATGATCTTATATATAAATATTTTAATACCTTAGCATTAGTTTCACTTCCTGATTCATGGAGCCTCTTACTTTTAAATACAATAATTCATCTTTCTTCCTTTGAATTTTTTACTTGTGATATTTTCTGCAACAAATCAAAGTTTTGGACTGTCTGTAGCTGAATCCCCAGCAGTCCTTTTTTTTCTCCCATTACTGAAGGCCTCAACAATTTTGAGGAAATTAAATCAACTTTGCAAAAGTCAGACTTAAGAGGTGTAAGAACTCTTTCAGGATTTCCACGTGTCTCTATATACATGATGCATACTATCAAATTGCTCCTGTGGAACACCATTTTTCCAAGGTTTTAGCCAGGATGCTGTGCTAGTTCATATGANTAAATGAAGTCTTTCCAAGTTTTGAAAAAAATAAATTTAATGGAATATCTTCCAATTCTAAGGTTTCCTACCACATTTTTTCCCTCAAAGACTTGGTGCTGCTGCTCATTGACTTTATTAGAATCTAATAAAACCTGGTGTCATATTATATATTCTGTTATTTTAAATTTAATATGTCAATATTAAACAGTGTTGTGCAAAGATCTCTATTACTTCCAGATGTTCTACCAACTGACAAGTTCAAGGATCTCTGGTGCATGTTATGTTTGCCACAGTGAAAACTAATAGGAGATAATGTTCAAGACAGAAAATTAGAATGGTGAAGATCAAGAGTTCTATCATGAGTGCTACTCACATGTCGCCTTTGTTAAGGTCCCATATTTCAATTGTAAACACCATTGATGCACGTGTCCACTGCATTTGACGACCACACTTTCCAAAAAGAAAGGTTTCCTATCACAAAATTATTATTCTTTACATTAGATGCATAGAAGGGAAAAGGAATCTTATTTATCTATCTTGGTCATTTTTTATGCATCCAAAGGCATGCTTCTTTGCTGCACTGGGTTATGTGAAGAACACATATAAAGGCACTCCTCAGCTAACCCACAAAAGCAGAAACTTTGAAACTGTGTGCTATAAAATGCACGTGTTGCCTGACTCGGTAGCCACTTTATTCAACAGACCATTAAAAGCCCATTCAGAGGACCTCTCACACACTTATGCCTGCCCACAACAGGTACTCAAAGCTGGTGAACCTAGAAGGAGAAAATGAAACAAAACTAAAATAAAATAAACTAAGATTTACAAAGAACGAAAAGCTTACACCCAAACCCAGATTTCCTACAACACTAGCACTCCTACAGAGAACAGGTAATGTGACAAAACTGTCCCACTTCCAATCCCCCAGCCCAAATCCAGTNCCCCTCCTGCCCTCCAAGTATCAATCATCAGCCCAGCAAGGCAAATGAACTTTTAATCAATAACAGCTACTGTTTCTTGTACCAAGACTGTTTATGATTTAAAAGGGGAAAAAAACTAAATCAATCCTGATGTGAATGTTTTTCCTCTTGAAGAGAAAAAGTAACACCCTGTGTAAAGGCAAGGGATGTGACTATATATATGGGGATATATATATATATATATATATATATATTTGAATTTTTGTGCACATTGACTTTATGAATAACAATAACAGAATAATAACAACATTGGCTCCTATGGATTGATGAGTCTTTCAATCTTTGTCTTCAAACCATTCTATTTCCTGTTTACATTCATACATTAGCATAGACAACTAGAAGTAAAGGAGAATTTAGGAACATCTGCTGAGTCANGGCAGCCTCATTGGGAGAGTCTGCAGCTATTCGGATGTAGGTATGAAGGATTAATCAGCTTAGGTGTAGGAGAAACAACAGAGGGATGTTTAGATTATATTGTAGATGAGACTGGTCAGATATGACATACTGGAGATGTTAGTACGTCAGTCCTAGAAAAGTATTTCTACTCTGGTTGAAGATTCTTGCTCCTTTCTCTATCCATTTCCCAAAGGTAACCCTTGAATGTTCAGAATTCTGCTAGGATTTTTAAACACAGCACCGGACCTTTAAGTCCCTGGGGACTCTGATTCCCCTCTGTGTGTCTTCCATTCCTCTAGGAATTCATCCACACACTTCTGACTCATAAATCCAAATAACACTGGTGGTCAGTCTTGCTGCATCTCGAGTCTCTAGCCAGAGACAAATTCAACCGGACTCTTTATGAAACTGGCTGCATTACTTTGGCATGTTTGCACAAAACCAGAAATAACTTCCCTGAAGATTACTGAAATGAAATCATCTTTCACCTAATTGAGAAAAGCTACACAGGCTTATGCCCAATTTTAAAGAGTAATGTGATTGGGGGACATAATGATGGGAGTGATTTCTTGACTGTTTTCTTTTACAGTTTGCTGAAATGGAACAAATCAATCCTGTCTTGATTATTTATAAAACCTTAACACCAGTGGGGTGGGGTGAACTAATGAAACCAGGCACAAGGAATGTGGAAACTTTCATTTCTAAACTGCTGGCACACAGACACACATTAGTGTCTTGTAGCGTTCAAGCATTGAAGAAATGAGTTTTCTGCCTCCAACAACTGGTGGTGAATCTTAAGCATTTGCACCTAATTACTCATTACTATAGCTGGCAACCAGGCAAAGGATCCAGCAAGAAGCCCGTGGTTTTGAAGAACTATGAAGACACTGGTATCTAGATTAAGGAGACTATCCTTATGCCCCAAGGCTGTTAAGTGTTAAGAGGGAGCTGTAGTCATAGTTTCTCTTTGCGGAAATTCCGTGTTTTAACTTCCATTAAAAGAGGGTGACATTCAACATATTACCCCCACTCTGAAGTTGCTCTCAAGGTAAGACACATCAGTATCTCTGGAAAAGGCTTCTTTAACTGGTGCTGTCTCCTCTTCCACACTGCTAACACTGTGTGTCGTGTCTGGGACAAAGGGTACACACCATGTCCTTTCTGTGCCCCACCTCTGTCCTCTGAAACTCCAGCTATGCACATCATTATCACCACTTTAGTTTTCACTACTTGGATAGAAAAGTTCAGCTGTTCAAATGGCAAAAGCTCAGAGATTCTGACATGGTTGAAAGCTCTCGGATTTGGAGAAGAAATCTGTGATGCTCATCAGTGGCAAGCATGTGGAATTTCTTTTGCAGAGTTTCGTGAGAATGGACCTTCACAATGGCGCTTAATGGGTGACTTGAACCAGTGACTTGAGGTCAAATGGCTTGCGTAAAGAATAGCCCCACAAAATGACCTTTATGGGAGCTGAAGTAGTACTGCCAGCCTTTATGGAATGAACTACTCATGAAATACACTTCTCTTATGGATGCTCCTAACTTGATGATTTGTAGTCTATCATGAAATTGTTTTATGCTCCCTAAGTGCATGATGGTAGCAGATCAAAGACAAGAGAAACATATCTGAATTGATGTGAAATCTGTTTATTCCCCCTCAATAGTCATATTTTTGAAAATACCATTCCCAGCAGGTAATCCACAGGTGGAATCCCAGAGTTTCCTAACTTTAGTGGCTGAGATGAATAACATACATTAGAAGAGATAAAATGGGTGAGTTTTTACAAGATGTAGATGCACAAGTAGGAACTAAATCTTATCCAAGCTTTGAGTGAAGCAAATGTTGTGAGTCATCCAAAATTTTAAAATAGATCAGCTTAGCAGCAATCTCATTCTGCCTGAGAAAAGCATATGTTGTTCAGCAGTGCCATGAATGTGAAATGTCTCTAATTATATTTGAGCATTGAAAAGGCATTAAATGTTACTATCCTACTACAAGTTTATTTGAAAATAAAATTTAGCGTCTTCCAAAATTATAATAGATTAGATTTTTCTGATGTTACTCTGTTCGTGTTGTTGTTTGCAATAAAGAGTCGAGCAGTATTAAAGATAAATACTATAAAATATAAAGCTACTTTAATTAGCAATAGAACATGACTGAAAATGGAGGTAACTCTCTCTCTCTCTCTCTCTCTCTCTTTCTCTCTCTCTCCTCTTCCTTCCACACACTGACCCTCTTTCATCTTCTGTTATCCCTACTTGTGCCATTTCAAGATTTACCAGCTAACCTAAGGATGAGATAGAAGTGAATCAAGAATTTTCCCCTGGTCCAATAAGAGGGTCACCCACCCATGCTAAAAGAACTGTAGCTTGCTCAATAAGACTATGAATTTAAAATGTTAATCCTGAAGTGAAGGTTGGCAAATATATCAGATATCAACCATGAATATAAATATTTAGATAATAAAATATAAAGTATACTACTTTTAACCCCCTATAGTTTTGATAAATATATTTAATTAAAATTCCAATATGGACACATATTATTTATATATTTTACTGATCTTGTGTAATATAATTCTATTTGTAACTTGCCTTTAATTACACACATTTCCATCTAACTAAATATCCACTAAAATTCTGTTATTTAATAGGCTATGAAATGACTACTAAAGGAAGGCATTATAATTTCTTAGCTATAATTAAATTACACAGTGTTTCTCATTTAATTTTTCATTTAAAAACAAGGTTACATTAGACAACTTTATAGCCAAGACAATCTGTGTATGTGTATTTTTCCTTAGGATGCATTTCAACATCTGGAATTATTGGATCAGAAAGGAGCTTAAAGTAAAATCTACTGAAGAACACTGCCACTGCCAGCCCTCTAAATTCTCCATTTGATACTTGAGTTGTGAGGCTGGCCTGTTTCACTTAATATGATTTCCAGTTCTGTACATTTTCCTTCAAACAAGATAATTTCATTATTCTTTATGACTAAATAAGACTTGATTACATGTTTATACATGCCATGTTTACCATATTTTTGTTACCAGTTTATCTGGTAATAGGCACCTAAGCTGTTTGTGAATAACACTGTGGTAAACATAGATATTAGGGTATTTCTATAGTAAACTGCCTTTGATTTGGAGGGCTATATACTCAGAAGTAATAGAGCTAGACCACAGAGTAATTGCATTTTTAATTTTCTATGTGATCTCTATACTGATTTCCACAGTGGCCAGGCTACTTTTATATTTTCATCAACAGTGAATAAGGATCCATTTCCTCCTGAATCCTTGTCAACAGTGCTGCTCTTTATTTTCCTAATGGTAGTCGTTCTGAATGAGAAGAGATGGAATCTCAGTGTAGTTTTGATTTGAATTTCCCTGATGGCCAAACACTGAACATTTTCCCCATGTNTTTACTGGGTATTTGTACTTGACTTGAAAAGTGTTGCGTTAGTTTGACCGTTTATTGATCATGATACTTGCTCTTTGAGTATTTGGTTATTTCAGTTTCTGTGTGTTCTGTAGATTGTTTATTCACACTGTTGTTTCTTTTGCTATGGAGAAGTTTTGAGTTGTTGCAACCACACTGGTCAATTCTCATAATTATTCCCCAGGTTATTAGAATTGTAGTCTATAATGCATTTCCCATACCTGTACCTTGAAGAAATTATTGCTTTTGGATAAAAATTATCTCATCAGTTTGAAGTCTTACATGCTATGCATGAAGGCTCTTCCTCCATACCCCATTAATGTCAGGTTTTTTGCCTCATCTTTGGTTTTTTTCATCTTTAGTAATATAACTTACTACATTTCATTAACTATGCACTGCATCTTTCAAAGAAAGATTGCATGTACCCGTTTGATTGATCCCTCAGGGATAAATATCTTCTTTATGTATTTTTAAGTTTTACTGAGAAAGTTTTACTGAGAAAGAAGTCCCATATAGTTATGTGGAAAACAAAATAACCCTATCATTAATTTTTATGCCTTAACATTGGTGGACACAGATATTGTATATTTCTGATCTATTCAAAGATTAGAAGTTGAAATGAATGGCTTCTCTTGGCATGGACAAGGGCTCTACATAATAGCATACACTTAAATTATGTTTCATTCTAGAGTGAAATAAATCATTTGGTTGGTTGGTTGACTGAATGGTTGGTTGATGATAGAGAAGAAAACTTGTAATTTTTCTAGAATAGTTTTGAAACCAGAGTGCTGGAGACTGATTAGTATATAACATTCTATTTGGAAGTCTTTGGGAGAGAGAAAAAGAGCCCTTTGCTAAGGGAAAAGATGGAGTGTTTTCATAGATATATATGAAAACAACTATATGTATAGTATATATGTATATAGTATNTATGTGTTGTTGCTGTAGTTCATTATTTTTCTTGGATCAAATTTCCTAGGAATGATGCACTCTTTGACTAATTGCTTACTTCTGCACGTGCCTCCAAGTTCAAGGGCAGAGCAATTCTTTTGTACACTGCTTAACACCCTGCTTCTGGTGAAACTCTGTTCCCATAGATATTTTCTTCTGGTCTTTGCAACAAGGAGTTTTCCATGCCAGAATCTGTCTCTGGATTCCTCTCCATCTCATCTTGCTTGCTTCTTATTAACTCCAGAGCTCTTTGGAAACTGCTTTAATAAGTACCTTTGATCCCTCTGTGTTTTTCAAGGTTCTCTCTGTTTCTTCCAAACTCTCAGCTGACAGATTTCTCGAAGTAGCCAGTCTCTCTCAAAGATACTGTGAGCTGAACACCCACAGAAAAGCCTTTTGGAGGACCTTGGGAATGTGGGTGTTTGAGAGCTGTGTTGCTCTCTCTCCTTATTTCTCTGGATGTGAATCCTGGAGATGACTTTCAGATATATGATCGACGCTTCCTGAGTAAAAAATGTTCTCTGAAACCACAAGTTTTAATAAAAATGCTGGCCATATGCGGGTGCCTCTAACCCAAGGTCATCTTTCTTACTAAAGAAACTTCTTTTTTTTTGTCTTCACTATAATTTTCAGAATGAACACCCAAAGTCCACAGAGTCTTCCTATCTAGGCAAAAGAACTACTAATCTGTCTGGACTGAATGAAGACCAACAGACTGAATGAAGACCAACACCACTAATGTTCACATGGACATTTTGAGGTTCCATGGAGGGAAGGAAATGCATGAATGGAGAGCGGTAAGCCTAGGGGCTTCTGGAAACAGCTCTTCACGAGCCTTGAGTCTTTGAGGACATCATTAAGTGTGTTTTTAGGATTTAGAATTCTTACTTGTAAAAGGAGCCAATGTTATCAAGAAATGTTCATATCTCCCCAAGGCTGAATTAGGACATTAACAAGATAAGAATAGAGCAATTAATCGGAGAGGAGGAAGAGCTCAATGTAGCAATATACTTTTAAATTTGGAAAATAACATTTTGGTACTTTTTCCATATTGTAACCTATGAAAACTGCAGCCAGGTAGCAGTTTTGGTGATAAGACATAGGCTGTTAAGAGATAATGTAGTTATTTAATGTAGGTATGTTGCAGTAGAGGCTACAATCACACATCTAAAGGCTGATGATGCCTGCATGGACTCCTTGCCCCTAGCTGGGTGCTGTTTATTAGTTCACCTTGCTATTTTCAAGCACAGTGAAAACATAGCATTCAGATTTTTCAATTATATGATAATTTTTAAAATTAAAAAATATGAATACAAACTGATTCTTAACTTCATTGTGGTTCTTAGATACATGTATATGGCAGCCAAAGAGGCTGAAACGCTCTAAGAAGGAAGTGGAGTTGGGAATGTTGCTTGTAGACACAGGTTGGAGATGAACGTCAACAATGTCCTCTCTGAAATAGAAAATATGGTGGAAAAATAGCCAAATAATCCTCAAGTGCCATTCTTAGGGAGCCAAGATACAGATTCTCGCTATGCCACTTGACTCAACTTCAGAAGGCATGTCCCAAATGGCTTACAGACTTGTACAGCAGAGCCTAAGTGCAAGGGACAGCTAACAGGGCGTGAAGGGAAAACACCTTACTGTGGATAGCTGAGTAGGAACAGGACAGTGAAGCAAAAGCAAGATTAGTTTCACCCTCACAAGCCATTGTGGCTGTGCGGTCACATTGTGTGGGGATATTCAGGCCAGCTACATTCACCCTCTTTGGCAGGTAGAAGCGATTTTGCTGAACACATAGCAGAACTTAGATGGTGACTGAATTGCCAAAAGGGAAGGTTTAAAGCAAGTGTTTGGTTTACAGACTGTGACATCACAAACTATTTGTATTTTAAAAGTATAGCCAATGCCCATTAGTAGTGGTTCCATGCATTCTTATTTGCTAGTTTGTAATCCCCACATCCATATAGACTAAGGTAGCATTCTGTTCTGTGTGTCCTTCTCTGTGATTATTAAATACCACGCTTGCAATTCTATGCTTCTAATGAGGGTTTTGCTCTTTAAACTGTTTCCAGCCACATGCTGAAATANTGTCATGGGTTTCTGAGCACAAGAAATCTACGATGCATCTTAGGAAGAAAAATTCCCCTTGATAAATAAGCATCATTCATTCATCTATGACTGTGCTATTGGTCATGAGTTCAATTTTAATAAATCAAGTAACTTATTAGTTCAATTAAATAATGTATTTTAAAACAAAGCAAACATGGAATAAGTTGTGTATTGATTAGTTAATGAAAACATGCTCAGAAGCATGTAGAAACCTAATCCTTTATTTCTCCTATAAGAAATGGTTTAATACTCACTAATCCAATGTCTATTGCTATATTTATTGGTGCTCATCCTGTTTTTCTTTCACTAGGAAAATTGCTATTATAGTTTGAATGTTAAATATCCACCACAGATATGTGTTCTTGAGTGCTTGATCCCCAAATAGTGACTATGTTTAAGAAGATTCTAGAACTGATTTGTGGCCTAGCTAAACATCACCAGGCTTTGAAGATTAGATCCACCTTTAGTTCTGACAAAATTATCTCTGATTCCTCATCCATCAAGTTGTGAGAATCCTCTGCCACATGCCCCAGCTGCCATGAACTTGCTCATGCCTTCCTTTCTATGACAGATGGAAAATATGAACCAAAATAAATTCTTCCTCTGATAGGTTGCTTTATTAGGTCACAGTCATGAGGAAAGTAACTATGATGGTTAGCTTTAACTACCAACTTCACACATCTAGAATGGTGACTCTCAAATGAGGGATTGTCTTAGATTAAGTTGGCCTGTGGGCATGTCTGTGGGGGGGATTATCTTGATTGATAGTTAACTGGGGTGGGAGGACCCACCCATGACAGATGGCAGTATTCTCTGCGCAAGGTCAGCTGGGTTGTATGAGAGTGGAGAAAGCAGTCTAAATACCAGAAGGCACATGTTAATTCACTGTTCTCTGCTCTTCACTTCGGATGTGGTGTGGCTTGTTGCTCCAAGTTCCTGCTGCTTGACTTTCTGCAGTAATGGACTGGAACTTGGAATTGTGAGCCAAATAAATCTTTTTCCCTTCAGTTGTTTTGCAATGGTATTTTATCACAAGGGCAGGAAAAACATCTGAGATAATAATAAAGAAATTTACTGGGAAATATGGCTTTTGTTGGGTATTTTGTTGGTATATGATGGGACAAAAGAGAGTTTTACTGGTAATTTAATCCAAATCCATAATTTTGCATACATAAAATGAGCTGTGCATGGCTAATGTTATTGCTCTAAATCTAGATGTGCTTGTTTGCTTGGGGGATATTAAGACTCTGGACTGTGTGTCTCAGATACAAATATTTAAAGAACAAGGTACCTTTTGCTCCATGTTTATGGGTGGCACTATGATATGGCAAAGGACCCCTATCAGGACTAAATGAGATCCATGTAATGACATTTTTGTTCTTTTGAAATATTTACGATTATCATAAGTATGTCTTACTTAGACAAGTAAGTCAACAAAGCTTCCTTTTTTAGTATACTTTTCTTTATGTTCCAAGGATCCTGCAAAACTCAATCTTAAATTAGGGCAAATAGGAGAAATGTGGCTAACTTAGACAAAATTAGGTCACTAAGAAAATTATGAGTCGTAGGGTAAACTATCCAGAGAAACATAAAGGTAACTTATGTGTGATCTAAGCAATAGTATCAAATTCAATGAACACTTGCACATCTGCTTAGTGTAAAACATTCTGCTTTGTGTGCCAATTTTCATCTTTCAAGGTCTATATTATGGTAACACTATTATAATCCCAATTTCATTCTGATTTCCAGTTAGGGCATGATGAGATAACAGCAATACATAGACTGTATAGGCATAATCTGTCCTAAATAGTGTTTTAATTTTTAATCTCTAGTTTGTTTGTTTTTTTCCTTGGCATCTTCTTGTTTGCTGTACCATGTGTTTTTAAAAACATCATTTCTAGAAACACAAAGAGTCAATAAGTCAAATGGCATATGAGTACACAAACTCACTGTCTAAAGGTGAAAATCCAGGGTCCAGCTTTGAGAGTCAGATCTGAAGCCAGCTCAATCTGATCTGCCTCTAGTGATGGGGACACTGGTTCTTTGGTCCCAGAATAATCAACTAATGTACTTGTGCATGGATGAAAATAAAATCCCTCAACTTGTAAGTACACTGAAAGACTTGGTGCTAAGTTTAGATCTATGTTAAGCTTTGTTTTATGCCTGCACAATTTCTCAAATGGTGTTAATTGTAAATTGCCCTTGGCACTGCTTTGTTAATGTATCTTAATCTGAGAAAAAGGGACATTTACCATAAACAAACTGATATGGACTGCTGTAGGCATTGTCTTGCTTAATGGCCATAGAAAACCATCAAAATAGGTAGTTTTAGCCCCATTTTATGGGTAAAGAGATACAGAGATCATGCAACTAACTAGTAGAGCCAGTGTTCATATACAAGGACATCAAGACATATCATTTACGTTTCACCCTCGTTTCACTATTTTACGTAGTTTTGCATTATAGCTCAGATTTGAAATGTCTCCTAAAGATCCAAATGTTGAAGGTTTAGTCCCAAGTCCCTAGTACTATTGGGAGGAAGGGCCTACTTAAAAGAATGACCAAATGGTCATTGGGGAGGCCCCTTGAAATGTTATTAGAAACTCAGTCTCTCTCTCTCTCTTTCTCTCTCTCTCTCTCTCTCTCTCTCTCT
>LZPO01117738.1:0-46166 GCA_001675575.1 Neotoma lepida
CTGGAGTTTTCCATAGATAGAAATAAAGAAGGAAGTAAGCCAGTTAAATGATAATAAAATTGGATCGTCTCAATGTCAGCTGTCGATCAAAGACATTTTTAAGGGAATACTGCAACCTTCAGGCAGATTTATGAGTGCAATTTAAAACAAATGGTGCTTGACCTGAAATTCAGAGCATTACAAATCAGATCGTTGCTGAGCTATACAAAGTGCAATTAACTAGCTTAATTGGAAGATAAATTAAATGTCTTTTTCTTCCCTTATTTGAGCTGCAAATGTAACCTGTCTTTAGTAACTATGTGAGAAAATGTTTTCTTAAATGTCAATTTTTTTTCTGTTTTCTCTGTTTTAGGAATATACAGGATACTTAAGATTATAAAGGAATACTGAGAAACAAACACATTTTGTTTCTTCTGTAGAATAATGGTTGGAATCCAAATACACCCCACAATGAATTGCTGTTTCCTGAAACATTGGATATTGGTGATTCCTCTCCTTTGGCCTTGCTTTAAAGTTGCAGAGAATTTGCCAGCTGGGAGGGCTCAGAGAGCAACATCATCTCCTGGAAGAGCTAAGCGTGGCTGGGTGTGGAACCAATTTGTTGTGCCAGAGGAAATGGATACTAGACAACATGTTGGACGGGTACTTATTTTCTGAAATAATTACAGTAGATGGCTATATAAACCGGTGATGTGAATGAGTTAGGAAAATCTGATGATTTACATATATTTAAGAGAGCCATTAGAAAATACCAAACACAGCCACAATAATAAATTTGGATTTGAAACACAACTCAAAACTTGAAGAGGAAAGTCCAATTTTCAAACTTCTCTTTCAGTCTTTTCATGAATGTGTTATGTCTGTTTATTAGCATTTAGAAATGTAATGATGCTATTTGTGGAAATGGATCAAAGTAGCCACACAGTCAAAAATAATTTGCTGTGCTAAGTAACTGTTGACTTTTTAAATTGAGCATATTAATTCCATCTCTTTTACCAGCTCAGAAATTTCAGGAGCCTCACACACCATTTTATTAGTGTAGTTTAAGTGCAAAAAAAAAGATGATTATTTTCACTTTGAGAACTGTATTAAGAAAATTTCCTTAATGAGACAGAACATCTCTAATCTGTATATTTGTATTTTATTATTATTTTATTTAATTTAAACAAAATTAATCACAATAGCATGCTCTTCTCTGTAACTGTCTTGCTCTAGATAGATGTACTGAAGTAAGTTGCCTGCTAATTAAATGTCAATAAAATTTAATTGGGTCCAAAGGGTGAAGCCTTCAGAATTCACTTACTTACTGTGTTTAGACTATTCAGAGAGTGACATGTTAGCCTGGTCCTTAGGATCCATGAACACTTTATCTATCCTAATCACAAAGTGTATATAAATAGATTCAACTACAAATGTTAAAAATCTTCCCATGTGTGTCTGTGTGTGCTAGCCGGAAATGAAAATTTTCTTGCCTTTTTATTGTCTAAGATATCTGCAGGCAAATAAATATGTGGCTATGACACAGAAATGACCGGTTCTGCATACTATATTCTTAATCTATTTTTTAGTGGTATGTATAAATGTTTGTCTGCATGAATGTATTTGTAACATATACATGTATGGTGGCTATGGATGCCAGAAGTCATTGGACCCCCTGAAACTAGAGTTAAAGACTACTTTGAGCCACCTTGTGGATTATGAGAACTGAATAAAAGGTCCTCACAATGAGCAGAAAGCACTTTAAACAATTGAGCTATCTATGTAAACCTTATTATTTTAACATTATTTTATAAAACTGTACAAAACATTTTAACATGATTTCTTTCTAAATAATTTCACATGGTTCATGAAATATGGAAATAAGTTTTAGTAGAAAACTGTAATCATTCTAAGTGCTTGTAATTGTACAACTAGTAAAGATAAGGGGTAGTGGAAATGCCCCATATTTGATGGATGTTAAAGGTTGATAAATCCTTCAGTTCAATTAAGTACAAGTTTACATTGATACTGGCTTACCAACATGAAAAACACTACTTATTTGAGAAAATATTATTTGTCCAAATAAAGTATATTTCACAACATACCTGCATGCCCAATAGGCAGGAATTTGTTTAACTTGAGTTTGGGGATACTATGAGGCAAACAATCCAGAGAACATTTTGGGTGTTGTACTGTACTTAAACACTCAGCTCAGTGGTCTTTGGAAATTATATAACAAATAGATGTGGAATACATTTATTTGTTTCTAAATTTAACTTATCCTCTATTTGTTATTGAATAAATTCTCAAGTTACCAAAATAATATAATTTTAGTTATTTTATCATTTGATACATTAAACTTATATAAATTTATTTCTATTAATTTCTTAGCCTATGACATAGTAAATTTCACTCATTTATAAATAATTATATAATGCTAAATAGATGTAGCCAGAAAGTCAGTTTTTTGGTAGTTTATTTATTTCATGATATAGAAATAATATTTATTTTATTCTTAAAACCATAAATTGATTTTTAAGCTATGCTATGATTTTCATGATCACTTAGAAAAATTAATTATTCCAGAACAATAAATTACACCTTGTACAATCAACTTGTGCAATCAGAATCACTATGAATTGTACTTCATGGTTGATTGTCTTTCCATGGAAGTCATACTCAGAAAAAGAGTATATTCATAAATGGTGACCCATGGAAAGATATATGCTCAATAATAATTAGGTATTTGAGTTACAATGTAGTGACATCTTCATTTAAAATAATTTGAATATGAAAAGTCAAGCAGCCTGTTATATAAAAGGATACTTGTGTTTTTGCATAAAAATTTGAAATTCAAAATAATTCATTAACTACCTAGAAGATGATAAAATAGATTTAAACAGAATGGCAGAATAAATATAGGAAGAAAATGTACATAACAGAATTTAGAATGAGGTGCAGTGAAAGAATTTTTAATTCTTAGGTGACATTCTGAATTTTAAGGTTTTTATTTCTTCTTATTTTTTCCTTTGATACATTATATAGAGATAGGTTGTTCACCTTAAAATTCAGAAATTTGTCTAGTTTTAAATATATATAAAATCCATGTAGCACTGAAGAAGTTTAAATTGTATTGTTATCCCTTGCTCTTTAAAAAGGATATATTAACGCAGGTGAAGTTGATCAGTGAGTTGAATAAAGGTTCAAGCACTGAAGCCCAAAGACCTGGGTTTGATGTCTGATACCTAAATAGTGAAAAGAGAGAACTGACTTTCACTGATTGTCACCTGATGAGCTACACACAAGCACCAAGAAAACTGTCCACACACAAATATGCACACAAACACACATATATGCAAAGAATATGTAAATATTTTTAAGAGAACATAATGATCACAATAATAATAATGATAATATGATTTTTGTTTAGAAAACTATAATGTAGCTGTAGATATCAATACAGGCAATAAATGTGTTGTTATAATTATTCTTTCATATTCTCCTTGATTATTCATATATATATGTATATATGAACATATATATATATATACAAGTATTTGGGATAATGTTTCTACTAAGACTACATTATAAAATAATTATTAAATATAATGTAAAATATTATAGTACAATATAAAATAATATACAACAGAAAATAACAAAATAGAAAATAATAAAATGTTTGGCATAGTTAACTCAATGATTATTTTTATAGCAATCCTATCCTTTTTTCTTTTTCTTAATATATTTATTTTTATTTTATGTGCATTGGTGCATTGCCTGCATGTATGTCTGTGTGAGGGTGTTGGATTCCCTGTAACTGGAGTTACAGACAATTTTGAACCACCATGTGGGTGCTGGTATTTAAACCCAGTCCTCTGGAAGAACAGCCAGGGCTCTCAACCACTAAGCCATCTCTCCAGCCAGAAAAACTTATACTAATTAGTCCAAACAAATTAGAAGTATTTTTAAGTATAGTAAGTCTAATTTGTCTAAGTATAAATAATACTAAGTTATAATTAAGTTAATTATAAATTAATTGTAGACTAATTATAGTCTACTTATAAATAAGTCTAAACTAAATAGACTTATTTGTTTAAAATAATAAAATTTTAAAATAATAAAATTTTGATACTTCATTATATTGGAAATTAAGAACCTCTCCACTTCTGACATGGATAAACATATGATGTTAATATTTTACCTCAGTTGATATGAAGAATTATAAACTTGTTGGTGCTGGTTCAATGCATTTAATCTCAGCACTAGGGAAAGAGAGAAAGGTGGATCTCTAAGTTCAAAGCCAGCATGGTCTACAGAGTGAGTTACAGGACATGCAGGGCTACACAGGAAAAAATTTTTAAAAATGGTAATAATAATAAAAAGAATTGTATAGAATTATTCACTTGATACCGATTAAAATACATGAAAGTTATGAATATCAAGTTGAATTTTCATGTTTCTGGAAATACACTTGTCTGTCTTTACTTGCAGCTAAGATCTGAATTAGACAATGGAAATAACTCTTTCCTGTACAATCTACTGGGGACTGGAGCTGGAAGCTTCAGCATTGATGAACGAACAGGTGATATATTTGCCATACGGAAGCTTGATAGAGAGGAACGATCCCTCTACATCCTGAGAGCCCAGGTAATAGACACCAGCACTGGAAAGGCTGTGGAACCTGAGTCTGAATTTGTCATCAGAGTTTCGGATATCAATGATAACGAACCCAAATTCCTAGATGAACCTTATGAGGCCACTGTACCGGAGATGTCTCCAGAAGGTATTGCATATTAATTTACACTAGTGTTTATTAACAATGAAAATAGAATAAAAAATTTGAGTATATGTTTGGTAAAATATTGGTTTAATTTCCATATTAACATTTCCTGTGACAAAAAATTTTAAATAAATTATTTGCAGAACCATGCAATATAATATTTTATAAAGTAAAATTAGAAGAAAAATTATAAACTACTTTCTAGTGAACTCTATTTAGTACTGTATTATTGCTTCAAAATTGTTTGTACTTCTATGATATAAGGTAATGATTTTATTGTTGCATACACTGTGTATGAATACAAACTTCTTTATATATAATGCTGTATTTTGTTAGTTGCATTTATATCTGAAATGAATTTGATTTTATACTTGAATGTTAAATAGTTAAATAGTTAAGTAAAAATTGAGCTAAAATTTACATTTTTATCATTTGTCACTCTGTAGTATGAAGAATTTTTTCTAAAAGTCTTCAAATTATGTTTAAAATGTTTGGTTGTTAATATTCAATGGATTAATAAATTCTATAAGATATGCATGATAAGTTAGAGAAAATAATTTGTACAACAAAAAATACTACAGTCATCAAGAACAAGGAATATTGAAAAAAAGATCTGAAACATTTACATGCAGCTTTGCTCATTTCAAGTTCCTTTCAACATTATTGCCATTAAAGTCATGAATTTAATGAATGAATATGAGATGATTTCAATGCAACAAAATTATCAACTACTTTGGAGAATAAAAATAACTTTGAAGTAAAGAGAATTTATAGTTATAAAAAATTCTTTTGTTATGTTAGCCAAATTTGGATAGCACAGTAAAAGCAGAATTTAATTAAAAAATCTCTTTAAAATGATAAATAATTTATTTAATCATGATCCTTTTGAAATACACTAACATATTTTGAAATTAATTTATGGAAATTTGGAATCATTTTTCATTGATTGTAAAATATATTTCCCATTGTATTTTTCCTAATTTTTTACTTTTAACATACAAGTTATAAATTAATGGTGTCATTCTGAATTGATGGAGGATAATATTGTTCCATGATAGAATATAAATACAACATAAATGACACATATTTGACACAGTGTGTCAAAAACAAATTTTCTTAAAATATTTTTTAAACTTTAAATTTATTTTGTTACCTAAGCAAACAAATTCCTTTTCCTCTTTCATATTTCTTTAGTTCTCCCCTCTTCTTCTATCCTGTAATCTTCCTTCTTTGGCCTCTTTCTTCTCTTACCTTATATAATTTATGATATTATCATGCACGTAGAATATTTTGTTTAAGAGTAAAAATAGAATCATAACAAACTTTTGGTAATTAATTTCTAGAATGGTATTTATATCAGTTAAACATACAACCCCCTTAAAAACCCTCATTTTAAATAAGCATGGTTATAATCAGTATATGATGAAAATGTTAAATATGGGCAAAGAATAATGGTCATTATTTGTCTAGAGCAGTGGGTCAGATTTTTGAGAGAAAATAATTCAAGGAAATGGTAAAAAGAGGCCTGTCATGTGTTTTGGATGAAGATCTCCATAGGAGAGTGACCACAGTCATATGTGTGAGTGATTTCATAACATGCAAAACACACACATCATAGACATGTACACAAGCACATACACAAAGAAAGTAAATGAAATGATTTGAGTGTAATTAATTATAATATAATAATGGTACATTTAGGGAGCACGAGAAAAGTAATGTAACTGTTGTCAAACTATTCTTGGATAAAGGAGTTTCCTTGGATCATGGACACATGTAGAAATTTCATGGAAGCTTATGGCTTCCTAAGGAATCAGCTAATGAATGGTTGTTTCCTTTTCATTTTTCTATGAAATNGGACATAAAGAGTAGAACTTGGAAAATGGTCTAACATTTATGGAGAAAAAGAGAAATAAAATGAACAGCTACTTACAGAATTAGGGAGCCTATAGATAATGATTATGTTTAGTTAACAGTGTTGTCCTATAACACTATTATCTAATAACATAGTAAATAATCACACAGTTTTATCTATGCAGTTTGTGTTGTCCTGAATTTTCTATTTCTATGATAAAACATCATGAGAAAAAGTAACAATAATGTGTGGAGGAAAAGATTATTCAATCTTATAATTCCATCACTGAGGGGAGCCATAGAAGGAACTCAAAGTAAGTCAGGAACATTGTGTGAATTGAAACAGTAGCCATGGAACAGTACTTGCTTGTTTCTGGTTTGCTTCTCATGACTTACTCAACATTCTTTTATATGTACCCAGGACAACCTTCTGAGTGGAGGCACCACTTGCCTTTAGGGCACTCTTATGGAGGCATTTTGTTAATTTAAACTCCCTTTTCTCACATATATCTGGACTTGTATCAAGTTGACAAAAAACCAACAACACGTTTGGTGACTACATATTTCTTTGTTGATTTGCATTTTAAAGTTAATTTGCAAACTATGTCTTTAATCTGTGTTATACAGTAGACACTTTGGTGTATCAATCAGTGTTCAGACTTATGGAGTCCAAATAAAAACAATAAGGAATTTACAGTTTTGGAAAAGGTACCAAAGAAATAGACAGTGGTTTTTATTAACCTGGCTATTAGTGAAGTTTTGTCATTGTTTTGCTCTTTTATCAATGATTCCCTTTTCAAGCATTAGTGCATGTCTGTTACATTTCGCCTGTAGTAATGAAATCAGCAAGTAAGATAATGTGAGATTTATTTTTCTAAGTATATCATTACTGCATGTTGTGAATTTTCTGCAAATACATTGTTAATTCTCCCTCATATTCATGTTTGTATTCATTATCAGTTGATGACTCTTGCTCACAGACTCCATGTTGACATTTTACAAGAAGCTGTGCTTCCAAATTCACTTTTTTATTTAATTTAAACATCAGTCACTGTCAGGGCTTTAGTTTGTCTTTCTTAAATGTATCCGTTATATTAGAATCAGTTGCCAACTCTTTTATTTGTATCTGCACTTTGAACTAAAATTTGACTTAGATTGCTATAGCAAATTTACATTATATACATTATATAGTGAAATATTTAGTTAATAATGGATGCCTTATTGATCCAAAATTGCATATAGTTCTGAGACACAATGTGATGCTTTTATTCTTTCATACATTTTGTATATTACACACACACACTTTTTCTATACAATGTTGCATTTTCTAGATTGCATCTACATTTGAAATAGTTTCTTTCAAGCATGGACTCTCAGGTGGAAATGAGCTAAAATTGTGTGTGTGTGTGTGTGTGTGTGTGTGTGTGTGTGTGTGTGTGTGTTCATTTGTTCAACTGGACTGCAAAGTTTTTTTCTTCTTTCTACATAAAACATAAGATGTATAAAGCTCAAAGATGGAAAGTTATTGAGGTGCAAAATGATTATAACTGGACAGAAGTATGTATGTGTATATGAAAATGCAACACAAACCATGAGATCCATTTGAGAGGTGACCATTCATGGAGTAAGGGAGACTCCATGAATGGCATGTAGACACACAGTAACCCAAGGGATTATAAATTGCTACTAATTAATCAATCATTATCTTGAAATGTTTTGTTCCTGAAGTTGTATATTCATTTTTATTTATTTATGATTGACTTGAATAACAACTTATTTTAATTGTTTTCCCTCTTAATGATGGCTGTGAGTTTTCCCAACATGTTATGTCAAAGACAGAGACGATAATAAAAATAGATTGTGTGGGGCTAGAGGGGGAGCTCAGCAGTTAAAAGAACTGGCTACTCTTTTAGGGGGCCAATTCTGATTCCATAAATCCACATATGACTTCCTACCACTCTGTAAATTCACTTCTAGGGATTTTCATCACCTCTTCTTTCCTTCAGAGGCACCAGGTACTGAAATGTTGCATAAGCATATATGGGAGCAAAAAGCTAAAACATCATTCACATAAAATAAAATATTATTTAAAATAGATTTTNTACCTGTCTTTTGGGGAGGAGACTTCCTTTAGTTATCTAAGTCATAGTTCTAGAGAGAAGTACTTGTAAGTTCTTNTTGAACATACATCCAAATAGTCTTATAACACAAATTCATGTAATTTATTTTCTATGACTTATTTTAAAATATTGTTTTGATAAATTAGGTCACACTATACGATCAACAAAAATCATGGATAAACATTTATGGTTTTCATACTTTGAATGAAAATTCTTGTTGCAACCCTATGACTATTATGTATGTGTACAAACAAAAAGAACATTGTAAAGCAAAAGCCTTTAAAATTCGGTTTTATATATGTTTCTCCTTATAGAAAGCAAGATGACTAGTAGTAAAATCTTCTTTATTCCTATTCCTAGGTGCTCAATAAAATAAATAGAATTTATCAAATCTTTAATAGCAGGAGATACCCCAATACTTTAATTTCAAAACTAGGAAGCATCTGTTGTTACTTACAACATCATCATGATGATTTTATTGTCAAAGTATAATAGGACTTATGAATGAGACTATGTTGACTTCATTCATTAAGAATGACTATAAAAGCATTTCATCTTTGAAATGTAAATAAAATATACATAATGAATTCTATCNTAGTTGAGAGAATATCTTAAATTGTGTGTTTACTGTTTTTGGAAAAGTACATAAAATTATCCTCAATAATACTTAGCATTAATTTAAAATATACTATAATGTATAAGCATATCTCTGATAAAACAGATATATTCAAATGTAAATAAACACAAATATTAATAATTATAATTACTTATCAGAAAATATTTCTAAGTTTGGCACATTTGAAAATTTGATCCTCAGAATCTTAAAAATTTACACATAAGTTCAAAATGAATGTATTTGGATGAATTGCTATTGTATTCCTTCTGTATATATCACCAGCTTCATTAAACAGAGCTTAAGGTACTTGAATGATATTGTCTCCAAGTTTTAAAGACAAAGGTGTCAAACATGCAACACACAGATACCATCATTGATATATTTTTAGGTAACTGTGGTCAGAGAAACAAAGTGACTGAAAAACACTTTATACAATGCTACTTATAATTTCTAGGATGTTAAGGGATTGTCCTACAAATATAAATACAATAATGTTATGCCCATTAAGTCTTANCAGTAGGTGAAAGTCTTCCTAATAATGAAATTTTGTCCCAATATGAATGTAAATGCTGAGTTCTCATGAAATAATTGCTTCTCTAATGAATCTCATTACTTAATCATTTATTATATCTTGTCACTATTTCATTTTTAGAAACATAACTAATGTGAAGCACAAGTAAATAAAGTTTTATATAATATATACTACTTTAGAGTTGAAAACCATAGATTTAAATATCTCAATAAATTCAAGGTGAATAAAATAGTATGTTAAAATAGCTTCTTCATTCCTGGACTTCTATGTGTTCAAGTCAAGCCTCATCTACACCAAGAGTTCCAGGCAAGCCTGGATAAGTTAGGCCTTATATGAAACTACAAAATTGTTGTCTCAGAACACAATTTATATCTCCAATATATAGAAAATATTTAATTGCATACTGAAAAGTTTAAAACCAAGATAATACTTACATATTAAAACAAATGAGTCATATTGAAATCCATGGTTTGACTCTCAGCAGCCATCACTAAAATGAAAGGTGACACATATGTTTAAGTGTCCAGTAAAAAATATACAATTTAATTTTTTTCTGTCTTTGTTACAAGTTGCTACATTCTTTATGATTAGTGTGCATATAAAATTTTACCACTCTTTTATATATTTTGTGTTTGGATGCCTCCTATCCTTATTAGAAGATAAAACACTCTGTGGCATGAGACACTACAAGCCAATGAGATTCTGTTGCAGATATTAAAATTAAGAGGTTGATGGGAATCATTAAATTTTCCATAAAACTCTTGGGTGATAATAAATTTTAAGTAATCTGCCCTGACACAGTTACTATTTCCTTATGTGAGATTATATCTACTGCCTACAGTATAAGTTTGATGTGTTGAGAAAGTCTATTATTGATTCTCTCATTAATGTTTATTCTAATCTTCAAAAATCACTTAGCTTTATTGTTTACCACTTATTAACATTGCCTCAAACATGATGATTCATATGAAATTTTATATGTACTGTACATATTTTCTTCTAATACTGTACAATAATCTCAGTATAATTCTATCTGTTGTAGTCATATATTTCTCTGTCCTGCCTGCTCCCACCAGGCCATGCATTCCTCTGACCTGGAGGTCCCATAGACACATAAAATAATCAGTCAGAAGCTTATATTAATTATAACTGCTAGCCATTAGCTCAGGCTTATTACTGATGAGCTCTTACACTTAATTAACCCATAATTTTTATTTATGTTTAGCCACATGGCTTGGTATCTTTTCTCAGTTCTGCCTTGTTATCTTGCTTCCTCTGTGACTGGCTGGCTACTCTTGACTCCTTTTCCTCTTCCCAGCATTCTCCTAGGCTGCTTATCCCACCTNTACTTCCTACCGGGATACTGGCCAATCAGCCTTTTATTTATCAACCAATCAGAGCAACACATATTCACAGCATACAGAATGACATCCCACAGTAATCTGTGTCATAAAAAATGAAAGAATTTAATCAGTAAGTACAGTGCCCAAGGGGAACTAAATTGTACCTTTTTCTGGAACACCCGGTATAATGTCTCATGTCACCTACATAATAGGTATTCCTGAAAATAGTGTGACAGCAAATGCTAATTCTAATATTTTATTTTCACAAAAAAATGTTTTGATAGTTGTAAAGATTCAGTAGATAAACAGAAAGACTTAATACTTAAATTAGCATTTATGAGAAAGTTTCTCATGAATTAGTTGATTAATGCAAATGTTGACCCAAGGAAAGTTGCACTGTGTATATGTTTATTTGAGACAAGTAAACTAATTAGTCAGTTGCTACTTACCAGGTTGTTTTTTGTTTGCTTAATATTTTTATTTTTACATCACGACCAAAGTCTCCCCTTACTGTTCTCTTCCCATTCCTTCTGCCCTCACCTTCCATCCACTTCTCCTTCCTCTGTTTCTCTTCAGAAAAGGATTGCCTCACATGAATGTCAGACAGCCATGCCTTATCAAGTATCAAGTTAAAGAGAAACTAGGGTACCTTTTTATTATTTTATTAAGGCTGGGCAAGGCAATCCAGTATGAGGGATAGCATACCAAAAGAAAGCAACAGAGTCAAAGAAAGCCCAAGCTCCACTCTTTTGAATCCCACAAAAAGACCAAATTATACATCTGTAGCATATATGCAGAGGGCCTAGGTCAGGCATACTCAGGATCCCTGGATAACTGTTCAGACTCTGTGAACCACTGTGAGCCCAGTTTAGTTGGTTCTCTGGAATTTCTTATGGTGTTCTTGACCCCACTGGCTTCTTCAAGTTTTCCTCGCTCATTCTCAGATGATTCACCCCTACCAAATGTTTGGCTGTGGGTTTATGCATCTGTTTCCATCAGTTGCTGGATGTAGCCTCTCTGATGATAGTTGAGATAGGCATCAATCTAAGAGTAAAGCAGAATATCATTTGGGATCACTATATTGAATTTTTTTTCTACCAGACCTATGCCAGGTCTTTGGACTAGGCTGCTTCTGGGTCATGGCCCTCAGGGGAGAGCTCCCTCTCATGGTATGGCTGTTAAAGCTCGGTCAGTCATTGGTTGGTCACTCCACAATTTCTGCACCACCTTTACCCCAGTACATCTTGTACATAGGACAAATTGTAGGTTGAAGGTTTTGTGGCTGGGTTGAGGTCCTAATCNCTCCACTTGAAGATCTGTTTTTTTAACTATGATATTTTTATTATTAATTTTTTTTAATTTTATATACCAATCATAATTTCCCCTCCCTCCTCTCCTCCTNTTCCCTCCTCCTAACTCCTTTTTACTTAGTAACCACTCCTAAGAACGGGTATGGTCTTCCCTGGGAGTCAACAAAGCATGGCATATCAAGTTGAGGCAAGCCCAAGTTCTCCCCATCTATATCAAGCCTGTGTGAGACATGCCACCATAGGGAATAGGTTCCAATAATCCAGCTCATGTACCAGGGACAGATCTTGTTCCCACTGCTAGGGGCCCCACAAACAGACCAAGCTACACAACTGTCACCCACATACAGAGGGACTAGGTAGGTCCCATGCAGGTTCCCTAGGTATTGGTCTAGAGTACATGAGCTCCCACAAGCTCAGGTCAGCTGTCTTTGTGGGTTTCCACATCACAATCTTGACCCTCCCACCCCCTTGCTTTTTAAAGGATCTGCTTTTTAAAGGCTGGCCTGTGCATGCATACTCAGGTCCATGTGACTACTCCAGGCATGCACGTAGGATGCATGGTCATGATTGCGCNTACACCGGTTGCATGATACTAAAGCGACCTAGGCCTGGAGGTGACCTGGGCAGAAACGACTGTTTTGTCAAAGCATGTGAGGTCACCTGGCTGTGCACCGGGTGTATGACCCAGAAGTGACCTGGGCCCAGAGGTGACCTGTGCTGGAAGTGACCTGGGCCCAGAGGTGACCTGTGAGGAAATGACTGTTTAGTTAGAGCATGTGAGGTCATGTGGGTGTGACTATCATTCCAGACTCTTTGTTATCATAAAAAATGGAGGTATGGGGCATTGTGTCTCCCGGAAAAACTGCTTCCAGCTGACTTGGTGAGTGCTGACTCGGGGGGGGGGATAGAGGAGGGGCTCCTAAAGTATCCAGGTGTCCTGTAATGGTGGGCTGTCATCTGCCTACCCTGGGGCCATTCAGCTGTATTGGGTTGTATCCTGGAGCAGTTCAGCTGTCTTGGATTGCAACTCTGGTCATCTGTTGTCCTGGAGCAGTCCAGCTGTGTCTGGGAAGGTGCTAGTTAGGCAGAGAAAACTTAAAAAAAGTGTTTAACCTTTTGGGGGGGGGGAACCCAGGGGGAGGGAGGAGGGTCCCAGGATTAGTAAAGTTTAGGTTATACTTAATTCTGAAGCAGATCCATCTGTCCAGGTGGTTTCAAGCTGGTTTCTTGAGCTTAAAGAAAATTTTTTTTGTTTGTTTGTTTTTTTCAAGACAGGGTTTCTCTGTGTAGTTTTGCACCTTTCCTGGAACTCACTTGGTAGCCCAGGCTGGCCTCAAACTCACGAGATCTGCCTGCCTCTGCCTCCCGAGTGCTGGGATTAAAGGCATGCACCACCACCGCCCAGCTGAGCTTAAAGAAATTTTTAAACATATTAAGAAGCAGCCCAGACCCTCTTTGGTCTGTGGTATAAATACCTTTGCACTGATACTGTTTCTTACTGCCTGGATGTATGATTGATGCCTCTCGTCCTTCAGCTCTATGGTGATGGACCCTGTAGCATTTAACTGAGAAGTTAATTAGGAGAGGGAACCAGAGAGGAAAACCTTGTGGGTTAGTACCTCATTCTTGTGGAATTGTCCTCTGGAACTTCAGAGACACAGTGTATGAGGAGGAGAAGAGGCCCTGCTGACAGGTCTGGACTAAGGCACATGGGAGAAAATAAAGCACCTATCTTGGCTAGAAAATCTCTTCCCATTAGGGGCACAGGACAGGGTGGCACAACTGAAAATGTGTGGGTGAGAGGGATACCCCTGAAAATACAGTTAAGTGGTGGGGTCTGGTGAGGTGGGTAAGGCTGTCTCTATCCCAACAATAGGGAAATGAGAAGGAGAGGTAGACCCAAGACTTCTCCAGGACTGAGTAAGTGGCTCCAGTATCCAAAGGGAAGGAGATGGATTGGCCCATGATATAATGGCTATCTCAGGCTCCCTGTGAGTCCATGGCAAAAGCCTAGGAGATTCTGGTCTGATGCTCCCATGCCACGAGGTGCATGAAGGCAATCAGTGTCTCTTGGTGGCACTTTGGACAAGGCCCAGTTTGGCCCACATGGCAGGGCAGTCACAAAGCTCAGTGGCCTTTTCTGCCACTTAAAACAGGGGCCTGGAAGCCTTTATGCCACCGCCAGTCAGATGGAGTGTTCCAGCATTTGGCAGTTTTGTTTTGGGGCTTTGTCATTTTTCCATGGTACCTTGAATGCCACGACTGAGATTCTGCTTGTGGATGGGAGAGGGGCACTTTCTCCAGATGATTAAGTTAACCCTGATGCCAGGAATTTCTGGGAGACATGGAATGAATTTTGTGACATATAGTTTACTGGTTTAAGGACAGTCTTAGGAAGACTTGCCAGGAGGCAGTGTGTAAACTGATCTCTGGCTACAGAGCCATCTGGATTATTTTAATCCCAGTGTGAGTCTTAATCAGAAACTGCCTCAGCCCTGGGTGGGTGGGCAGGATTGGTTTGGTGAAAACCATTTGCATGCATCCTAGCCTGCTTTTAGACCTCTCTATTTCTTAGGGCAGCTCAAGAAAGAGTAAGAGGAAGAATGAAAGTGGGAGCTAGAGTTGGGTAGTTGGAATGACCAGCTAGATACCGGGAGAGCTGAGTGGAAGTTAGATAGGCAGAAGTTAGAGTTCTGGAAAACACGACCAGTACCAAATAGTGGAGCAGAACAGATAGGCTGAAGTTGGAGTTCCACAGAGCCCACCATTACCAGAGAGCAGAGCAGAAGGCAGATAGGCAGAAGTTAGAGTTCGGAAGAGGCCGCCATTACTGAAGCAGAAGCAGCCCGCCTGATACCATACAGCCTACCCAGTACTGGAACATGGAAGTTCTTTGGACCCGCCCAATACCAGAGAGCTGGGCGGAAGTCAGATAGGCGGAAGTTCTTTGAAGTCAGAGATTTCCCAGGGTTAGCTTACACATGGGCAGAAGAAAAGACTAAGAAAGGTGCTTATGTNGAAAGCTTGGAGTAAGGTAACTCTTTTTATTTGTCCATTCACTGTAGAAGTTAGTCCAAGCAGTCCTTAAGTGACCATATTTCTCAGAGGAAGGGTGGGAGGAAGAAGCCTTATGTCCCATGACTGCAGCTGAGAGAGAGAAACAAAATACCACAATGAACCAAGGCAAGGTCCTGGATGCTAAACCAAGGTATATAAAGTAAAAAGAAAAGAAAACGCAATGACCCTCCAATGAGGTCCCAGATGCAAGTAGGATGGGTCTATAAATGGGCACAGACCATTTTAACTCTTTATCAAGTGAGAAATGGGGGCCCCTTAGCTGGTATAGGCAGTGACTCCCCGGGAGTCCACAGCATTTACCAATCCATCGAGCCGGTGAAATGTGTGGGCCCTATGCACCCTGAGGATGCAGCACATCCAACAGTGAGAAATATAACTCAACTACAGTCATGGGAAGTGGTGAGGGGTTGGAAAGGTAAAATTTACCCCTGGCACAATCTGTGTGTGTGCGGAGCAGTTCGACAGCTGGGGAAATGAAAAAAGCAGCAGTTGTGGGTAGAGCAGAACCTCAGCACAGGGTCTTAGGCAGGCATAGAGAGTTCTGCTGCCAGGACAGCCTGACTTGTCTTGGCACCAAATGTTAGTATTTTGCAGTGCTGTGGTTACCGTGCGAAAAAAGGTCAGAAGGCATGACAAAACCCAGTATCAGAGCTTTACTAGAAAGTGGGGGGGGGCAGGAGAGAAGGAGACAAAGACAGAGACAGAGAGAGACAGAGCACGTGTACACAAGGGGAGAGAGAGAGGAGGAAGAGAGGGGAAGAGGNGGAGTTCCATTTGCATATGCACNAATTGCGCATTTGAGTGGGGGAGTGGCCAGGAATTCCAACAGCAAGAAATTTAGGTCACTTTGTGTCTAAAAGACTTTGATTAAATAAACCAGACACCTGAAGTTCTGTCCTTGGGTATTACTTGTGAAAGTTTAACTTACAATCCATTCACAGAGACTCTTAGTCTAGTAGATTGCCTTGTCAGCTAGCTAATGATAGAATAGAGACTTCTAAGTTTCTCACCATTTTGTGGAACAAAGGCTTAACTATGAAGGCTCATTTTATTCACCAGAATTATATAGTGTAGGAAGAAGTAATCCTACTGTCAATTTGCAGGATTAACAGTGCCTAATAAATGAGGAACACACTGGCAACAGTAGTGGGAAGAATCACATGGCTATTTTAAAGGAAAATTATGGTGGCACACAAGAGAATTACATACAGAAGGAGACAGTTACTTATAGGTCATGATCTCGTAAGCCTTGCTTAATAAGATTCCCCCATCAGATAGTTGTTCATCTGGTAGGCAGACTTTAGGAATATCAGCTGTCTTCTACTGCATATTGTTGCAGACCTTAACAGGCCCAGTGCTTAGCTGTGTATCTCTGCATCTGCTTCCATCAGTTACTGGGTAAAGTTCTATGAAGACAATTAGGGTAGTCACAAATCTGAATGCTTGGGGACATCCTTGTGGTTTTCTGGGAGTTTCCCTGACACCACATTTCTCCCTACTCCCATAATGGCTCCCTATATCAAGAAATCTATTACATTGCTCTCCCTTTATATACCTCCCCCAACTCAGTCATCCCAATTCCTCATGTTCCCAACTAGCACCCACTTCCCTTTCACCCCCCTGCCCCAAGTTTACGAGGAGATCTCATCTATTTCCCTTCCTAGGGCCACTGATGCATCCCTCTTAGGATCCTCCTTGTTACCTAGCTTCTCTGGCACTGTGGATTGTAGCCTCATTATCCTTTGCTTTACATCAAATATCTACTTATGAGTGAATACATACCATGTTTGACATCCTAGGTCTGGTCTACCTCACTCCAGATGAATTTTTTTGTAGTTCCTTCTTTGCCTGCAAATTTTATGATGTTATTGCATTTTACTGCTGAGTACATTGTGTAAATGTACAACAGTTTGTTCATCCATTCTTTGGTTGAGGGGCATCTAGGTTCTTTCTAGATTTTGGTTATTATAAGCAATGCTGCTATGAACATAATTGAGGAAGTGTTCTTATAGTATGATTGAGCATCATTTGGTTATATGCCCAAGAGTGATATCACAGAGTCTTGAAGTAGATTGATGCCCAATTTTCTGAGAAACTGCCGAACTGATTTACAAAGTGAGTGCACAAGCTTGCACTCCCACCAGCAGTGGAGGAGTGTTACCCTTATTCCATATTCTGACAGGTATAAGATGATATCTCAGAGTCATTTTGATTTGCATTTCCCTGATGACTAAGGATGTTGAGCAATTCCTTAAATGTATTTTGGCCATTTGAGATTCTTCTATTGAAAATCATCTATTTAGTTCTCTACCTCATTTTATCTTTGGATTATTTGGTATTTTAATGTCTAGGTCCTTGAGTTCTTTATATATTTTGGAGATCAGCATTCTGACAGATATAGGGTTGGTGAAGATATATTCCCATTCTGTAGGCTGCCAGTTTGTCTTATTGACAGTGTCTTATGGAAGCTTTTCCAATTTAGGATGTCCTATATATTAATTTTCAATCTCATTGTCTGTGCTTCTAGTGTTATATTCAGAAAATAGTCTCCTGTGCCAATGAGTTCCCACTTCCCACTTTTTCTTCCATCAGTTTCAGTGTAACTTGATTTATGTTGAGGTCTTTGATCCATTTGGACTTGATTTTTGTGCAGTGCGATAGATATGGATCTATTTACATTCTTCTACATATGAACATCCAGTATGCCAGCCCCATTTGTTGAAGATGCCTTATTTTTTCCATTGCATAATTTTGAATTCTTTGTGAAAAATCAAGTGTTCATAGTGTGTGGATTTATGTCAGGGTCTATGATTCAATTGCATTGATCCACATGTCTATTTTAAAGGCAATACCAAGCTGTTTCTATTACTTTAACTCCATAGTAGAGGTTGAAGTCAGGAATGGTTATGCTTCACAGAGTTCCTTTTTGTACAGGACTGTTTTAGCTATTCTGGGATTTATTTTTCCTTATGAAGTTCAGTATTATTCTTTCAATGTCTGCAAAAAATTGTGTTGGGATTTTGAGGGGGATTGCATTGAATCTGTAGATTGCTTTTCATAAGACTGCCATTTTTATTATGTTAACCCTACCTATCCAAGAGCATGGGAGGTCTTTTCATTTTCTGATATCTTCTTCATTTATTTTTCTTCAAAGACTTAAAGTTCTTATCACACAGGTCTTTCAATTATTTGGTTAAAGTTACTACAAGTTATTTTATATTATTTGTGGCTATTGTAAAGGATGTTGTTTCTCTTATTTCTTTCTTATTCCATGTATCACTTGTATATAGGAGGACCCTTGATTTTTTTAGTTCATTTTACATTTACTAAATGTGTTTATGGGCTGTAGGAATTCCCTGGTAGAAATTTTATCATCGCTTAAATATACAATTACATCATCTGTGAATCAGGTTACTTTGCCATCAACCTTTCTTATTTCTATACTCTTGATGTCTTTAAGTTGTTTCTGATTACTTGAGCTAGAACTTTGAATACTATATTTAATAGATATGGAGAGAATGGACAACCTGTCTTGTTCCTAATTTTAGTGGAATCACTTTGAGTTTCTCTACTTTTAATTTGATGTTGGCTATTTGTTTGCTCTATGTTGCTTTNATTATATTTAGTATGTCCCTTGTATCCCTGATCTCTCCCAGACTCTATCATGAAGTAGTCCTGGATTTTGTCAGAGGATTTTTTTAGCATCTAATGAAATGATCATGTGGTTTTTGTCTTTTAGTTTGTTTATGTGGTGGATTTCATTGAGAAGTATTCATATTTTAAGCCATGCCTGCATTTCTGGCATGAAATCTACTTGATCACGCTAGAGGATTTTTGAAATGATCTGGAAATCTATTTGCAAGTGTTTTATTAATATTTTTGCATCTATGTTCATGAGAAAAATTGTTATGTAATTCTCTTTGCTGAATCTTTGTGTTGTTTGGATAACAGGGTAGCTATGGTTTCATAAAATAAATTTATCGAAGTTCCTTCTGTTTTTATTTTGTGCAAGAATTTATGGAGAATTGGTATTAGCTGTTCTTTGAATGTTTGATAGAATTCTGCACTAAAACCTTCTGGATCTGGGCTTTTATTTTGGTTTAGGAACTTTTAATGACTGTGTCAACTTCTTTGGATGCTATAGATTTATGTAAATTGTTTGTCTGACCTTGAATTGATATTAGTAAGTAGTATCTGTTGAGAAAACTGTCCATTTCATTGAGATTTTCCAAATTTGTGGGATATCGATTTTTAAAGGATAACAAAATAATTCTTTGTATTTCCTTGGTTCTTTTGTTATATCCTCGATTTTGGTAATTTGCATATTATGCCTCTTCTCTTTAGTTAGTTTGCATAAGGGTTTGTCTATCTTGTTGACTTTTTCAAAGCATCAACTCTTTGTTTCATTGTTTTTTTGTTTGTTTGTTTTGTTTTGTTTTGTTTTGTTTTGTTTTTCGAGACAGAATTTCTTTCTGCAGCTTTGGGAGCCCATCCTGGAACTCATTCTGTAGAGCAGGCTGGCCTTGAACTCATTGAGATCTGCCTGCCTCTGCCTAAGGAGTGACAGGATTAAAGGCGTGTACCACCATTGCCCAGCTTCATTAATTTTTCTCTTTCTATGTATTGATTTCATCCCTAAGTTGATCATTTGCTGCCTCAATTCCATTGGTGTATGTTTGCTTCTTTTTTTTTTTCTAGAGCATTTAGGTGTACAGTTAAGTTACTAGTATGAGGTCACTCTAATTCTGTATGAAGCAATTAGTGCTATGAGCTTTCCTTTTAGTACTACTTTCATTGTGTCTCATAAGTTTGCGTATGTTGTGCATCCATTTTCATTGCATTCTAGGCCATCTTTAACTTTTCTCCTTATTTATTCCTTGACCCAGTGGTAAATCAGTAGAGAGTTGCTCAGTTTTCATGAGTTTATAGGCTTTCTGTTGTTTCTGTTGTTGAAATCCAGCTTTAATCCATGGTTCTCTGATAAAATAGAAGGAATTACTTCAATTTTCTCGTATCTATTGAGACTTACTTTATAACTGAGTACATGATCAATTTTGGAGAAAGTTCCTTGAGGTGCTGAGAAGGTATATTCTTTTGCATTTTGCTGAAATGTTCTGTAGATACCTTCTATGTACATTTGAGTCATAATGTCTATTAGTTTCATTATTTCTTTGTTTATTTTATGGTTGGACTGTCTATTGGTAAAAGTGGAATATTGAAGTCTGTCTCCCTTAATGTGTAATGTTCAGTGAATGACTTAAGCTTCAGTAAAGTTTCTATGACAAATGTGGGTGCCTTTGCATTGGACATAGATGTGAAGAGTTAGGATGGCATCCTGGTGGATTTTTGCTTTAATAAGTATTAAATGTCCTCCTTGTCTTTTGATTAAATTTGGTTTGATATCTATTTTATTAGATATTACAGCAACNACATCAGCTTGCCGCTTAGGTCCATTTGATTGGAAAATTATTTTCAATCAATTTACTCTGAGGCAATATCTATCTTTGATTTTGATGTGTGTTTCTTGCATGCAGTAGAAGGATGGCCTCTGTTTTCATATCCATTCCTTTAACCTGTGTCTTTTTATTGGTGAATTGAGTCCATTGATATTGAGAGATATTAATTATTAATGACCAGTATTTGTTTTTGGTAGTGGTGATTGTGTGTGTGTGTGTGTGTGTGTGTGTGTGTGTGTGTGTGTGTGTGTGTGTTTCCTTTTTTAAATTTGCTGATTTATTGCATGAGTTTTTCTGGGTATAGTTAACTTGCTTGTGTTGGAGTTTTCCAAACTACAAGAGACCACTGATGCCAGCCCAGACTAGTATACCCAGTAAAACTTTCAATCACCATAGATGAAAAAAACAATATATTTCATGGCATAGTGAAATTTAAACACTATCTATCCAACAAACAAATCCAGCCCTATAGAAGGTGCTAGAAGGAAAATGTCAACCCAAGCAAGTTTGTGATGCTTGATTCTATAGTTCCTATTCACTTATGCAGGTTTTCCATTTTCAGGATTCTCTCAGTTTGTGTTTCTTTTATTGCTTCTATTGAAATTTTAATGTCTTAAATAGTTTCCTTCAATTGTCTTTTTTTTCTTGTCATTTTTTAAGGAATTTGTTGATTTTCTCCAATTTTAGTTTATATTTTTCTTAATTTCTTTAAGGGATTTATTAATTTTCTATTTAAGCACCTCTATCATCTTCATAAATTTTTTTTTCTTTCTTTCTTTTTTTTTTTTGGTTTTTTGAGACAGGATTTCTCTGTGTAGCTTTGTGCTTTTCCTGGAACTTACTTAGTAGGCCAGGCTGGCCTCGAACTCACAGAGATCTGCCTGCCTCTGCCTCCCGAGTGTTGGGATTAAAGGCATGCACCACCACTGCCTGACTCATAAATTTCTTTTTAAAGACATTTTATTGTGTTTCAGCTGTTTTGGAATATTTATGTCTTGCTGCTATAATACAGATTGACTCTGATGTTGTCATATTGTCTTGGCAGTAGTCTTAATTACAGGATAATATTCTGAAATCCAATGTTAGTGGTTAAGATATGTAAATACAAACCTTGCTGTGAACTATGGATTCTTGTGATTTTGAAAATGAACTGATAAATATTTCTTTAAACTGTTTAATGTGATAGAATCTCCTTAACTTCCTTTCACAGAATTTTTCCATTAAAAGATTATAATTATTAGAATTTTATTTATTTTCTTCCAATAGATGTCTGTCAATTTGTCATCATTTTGTTGTTAAGTACATAGCATTAGTATAGCCTTTTGAGACAAGAACAAAGGAAAAACCATAGGAGGCAGAAATGTCACATTTTTATTTGGGAAAATATGTTACCATTCATGAATAACTTAGTCACTGTTAAGTTACACACACACACACACACACACACACACACACAAACACAGACACTCAACAATAAAAATGATTTTTTTCATTGGTGCTTTNTCTACTAATTTTTCACATCAAATTAATTTCCATATTGATAGCTTTCCAAATAATAAGCCAACATTTGGCATTTGAGACATAGTTTATCGAAATATTATTTCTATACTGAATTGTCATTAAATTTAGGCAGGAAAATAGTTCAAATTTTAATGACAGCTAGTCAAGATCCTCTTCAATATTTATCTAGATTGTTTATCTGACACATATTTACAGAATGAATAACATATATGGAATATAAATGAATATATGTACATAGATATATGATATATATGGAAAATAGTATGCACATATGCCTAATAATAATGACAGAATACATATGCATACATGCACATAAAACATATTTTAATTGAATTATATAGAATACAGTTGTAAAAATCTTTTTTTTTCTGAACTAAAATGTAAATTCATCATGGTATTCCTCACCTCCCTCCTACCACTCCTATGTCTGTTTGCTCATCAAAATTTAGTTTCGTCTTCTTTAACAATGTATATTATAAGTAAATAAACAAGAAGAAACTTCTAAATGCAGTCTTCTGAGTTAATTCAGATTACCTGCATGTATGTATTACTAGGTCTGATCACGTGTTATTTGATAACCAACCAGGGAGTTCAAGAATGCAAACAAACATATACATTTATACAAACATGAATGTATGCACACACATATCATTCATATGAAGATGCATAAAATAATTATAAACAATTTTCTCATAATAGAGAATGCTAGAATACATCTTCAGAAATTAAATTCCTTATTGATCTATCATGACAAAGATATTCTGGACATTCACATCACCCAATTGTATTCAATACATTTCAAAGGAGTTTGATTTAATTTTGCACACATTTAACTAATTATGTTGTGTGATGCATAATCCAACTATGCTAGATTTCCAATGTAGTACAAAATAGGTGGTGAAATATTAAGTTATCAAGTAATTAGGTTTGGTTACAAGAAAATTTTGCCATAATTTGTGCTGTTTTTGTTGTTGTTTGTTTGTTTGTTTGTTTGTTTGTTTGTTTGTTTTGGACAGAATGAAAATCCTGTGGCAAATGAGTGTTTCTGAATTGGAGTCATCCCATTTCTTTTTTCTTTTTATTATTTGTATAATTCTGGTTAAAAACCTGTCAGCATGTAAAATACTAAGAATTTCTTTGATTAACATGTGAAAATGACTTTGACGAGGGTTTAAGAAAGCAAAAACATCTGGGTTAAGTCTAGAATCAAGAGTTGGGAATCTATGCAAAGAATTTATGCATAAGCAAAAAGAGGAAATAGAGGAATTAAAAATTACAGGTCCTTAGGACAAATAAAAAACACTTCCTACCCAGTGCATTGCACACAATTTAAATAAATGGTTTATGAGACATTTGTTTACTGTACCTTAATGATTACACCCGATTTATTTTTTAAAAATCATATGAAGCTACTTTTTCATATGTTGAAGGACTGGGATGGTTCAGATGTAGAAGAGATAAAGAAACATTTTCTTTTCATACATTTTATTTTTATGTTATGATTTTTAATTAGGTAAAGATATTGACTAACAATNATATTATTAAAATTATTTGTTAAAATATGCTTCATTGTTCAAAATGTTAAGATACAAAATATTAAGGTGAAGAAAAAACAAAACAAACTCATCATAGTCACAGTTTATACTTTCAGAAGTCAAAATATAATGGTTTCATCACTACAGAGGGTCTGATTTTATGAACTTGTATATTGCTAAAATTCATGGACCTATCTGTGAAGAGACTTGAAAAATTTACTTGATTCTTATCCACAAAGAAAATAAAATTTCAACAAATATGATGTTCTCTTAAGATTCATGGGTGGAAATTTTATGTTTATAGAGACAGAAGCAAAAGTTCAGTATTTCAAAATAATTATTTGAAATCTTTCAATGTTTATAGTCAATGTATAAAAAATTAAGTTCATATGTTGAATTCTAATAATAATGTTTACCTTNTGTATCNGTTTCATTTTATTTTTTATATCCACATTTTTAAATATCCACATCAAGTGGATATTTACAAAGGTAATAAAGAGACTTTAGTCAACATAATTTTCATCAATTAATATTCAGTCAAGCTCATTTCAATAGTGTTTAAAAATGTTTTTCAATATTATAATTATTTGAGCTTTAACATTTTTAACTAATTTTTTCAAGTTCTTCCAGTGGTCATGCATCTTGGAAAGATAATAAAAAATATGAGCCAATGAATTATTTAACAGTTCATTTCATTAATTGTAAATCAACAAGTTCATAGTTCCCAGACCTAGTGGGAATGAGACCTATTTATGTAGTTATATTCTCTTGTTTGTATGTTAACTACTACAGTAGTTACTAGTAGACATTTTGCTTGTTTTACTGAATTAAATTCATTATTGAGTAAGACTCAAATCCGAATTTACTATTAATATATCTTTTCTCTTTAGGAACATTTGTCATCAAGGTGACAGCGAATGATGCTGATGACCCTGCAACTGGCTATCATGCTCGAATCCTATACAACTTAGAACAAGGCCAACCATATTTTTCCGTTGAGCCAACAACGGGTATTTATGAATTAAAAAATAAAAAGAAATCCTTTATGGTTCTCAAGAGGGAAAGTATGAGCACATATCATCTGGATAGATGATGCCATATTTCAAATTGGGTGTGATGCTATTCCCTAATAATTAATTTCATTTAGACTTTAAACAGTGTTTCTATGATTCAGATATTGGAATTTCTATTCATGTCACAGAATATTTATATGTGTGATATAAAATATATGTAATGATTCTTATAAATCTAGCAGAGAAAAAAAACAAAGCAATTTAAAAATATTGGAAGAAATTACAGGAAATTTATCAAATGTCATTTAGAAAAAAACTGACAGCACCTCAAAAATTCCCAACTGCATTAAACATTAGGAAACTGAAGCTAAAAACTACAAAGACATATCTACATTCCTAACAAGACGTCTATGAATCAATCTATAGTATTATATGTGTGGTATCATATGGTAAGCAAGTCCTTTAAAACACAGCTGTGAATTTTGTACATTTTTGTCTGAGATAGAATCATTTTATATTTTTTCAAACATCGATTATTTATCATTGCCGTTTCTTTTTTTGATTTTCTTTTTAATTTTATTTTTTAGTTTATTTATTTATTTTTAAATTAAAAAGATCTTCCACTCCTTTTATATACCAACCTCAGATCCCTCCCTCCTCCCTCCTCCCGCCCCACCTCTTATACACATCTTAATCACTGGATCAGGCCAGATCAGGCACCCTATCAATTATTTCCAGTGGTCTAAGGTGGGTTCATCCCTGTGGACTCTCCGCGACTTCCCTAGCACTCTGTTTCTCCCTATTCCCGTGATTTCCCCATTTATCATGTTATCTCCTTCCTTGCTCTCTCTCTCTGTCCCTGTTCCTGCTCTAACCTCCCACTCCTTTACACTCTCAACCTCCATCCCTTGCCCGCCATTTCCTCCTGTCTCTTATACACATCTAGATGTGTATAAGAGACAGGTTCAGCACCATGGGATGCTCCACGTATTGGTCCACAGTTCATGCATTTCCACCAGTTTGGCTAGCTTCATGATCTCAATGTCTCTTGTTCATTGAACCTCTCCTCTCTCCCATCAGTTGAACCCCTGGAGCTCTGCATGGTGCCCAGCCATGAATCTCGCATCTGCTTCCATCTGTCTCTGGACGAGGGCCCATCNGGGCTTCTCAGCCATGGGTCCATAGTTCATGCATCTCCACTAGTTTGGTTGGCCATCTCTGCACACCCTCCCATCATGATCTCTTAGTTCCTTGCTCATAGAGGGCCCCCTGTCTCCCATCGATTGGGCTCCTGGAGATCCGCCCGGTGCCCACATCTGTCTCCATCAGTCACTGGATTGGGCTCCATGGTGACAGTTAGGGTATTCATCCCTGTAATCACTGGATCAGGCCAGATCAGGCACCCTATCAATTATTTCCAGTGGTCTAAGGTGGGTTCATCCCTGTGGACTCTCCGCGACTTCCCTAGCACTCTGTTTCTCCCTATTCCCGTGATTTCCCCATTTATCATGTTATCTCCTTCCTTGCTCTCTCTCTCTGTCCCTGTTCCTGCTCTAACCTCCCACTCCTTTACACTCTCAACCTCCATCCCTTGCCCGCCATTTCCTCCTCCTCACTCCTAGTCAGCCCATGTAGTTTGCAGTTTCTGTTTGCATTAATCACTTGAACACCTTTGAAAAGAAAAGGAATTCATGTGTTTCCTTTTTAAGAATATATTTAAAAATTAGTTATGATTTTATGGGAATTGAAGTTAGGGCCTTACATGGTAAAGAGAAACTAGATTACCAGCTGTAAAGTTATTGAGTATTTAATATTTATATGACTCCACTTGTTCAATGAGTATTAACTATTACCTCCCACTCAAAAGTAAAGCCCTTATACATCCTCCTGCTCAGAACTTAAAGGTTTAAAGATTCAACATCCTAGCTAATTTTCTCCAAGTTTTGCAAGTAAAAAAATGAACAATCTTGGTTATTATTAAAACAAAAGGCTTAAATTTTAAAAAAATATAATGTATTTTGTTAAACATTTAAATATTTAATTTTTATGGATTCATTTGGGAGATGTTGATGTTACTTTTTGTCTAGGATTTTTGAGGATGAAACAAATTATGGAATATGAGGTTTTCTTGTACTGGTATGGCAACAGTCTGTCTTCTCTGAAATATTATTTATATATCTTATTATTNATAATATGAAAGAGAGATGATGTTTTATTACATACAGTACCTTTCTTTTTAAAGATACTTTTCTTCTAATAGTATTTTCTAATAATATATTTTGAATATATTTCTTCTCTCTCAACCAGTTCTAGAACCTCTCTACCTCATTACTATCCTATCCTAGCTTTATTATTTCTCTCTCTCTCTCTTTTTCTCTGTCTTCGAACAAATGAGAAAACAAAAAACAAAAACAAACAAAAAATCTGAAACTCAAAACAAATAAATAAGCTCAGGTGCAGCCGATTCCAGTCAGTCAGCAGAATGCTAAGAGAAACATGTACCCCCTAAACTTTCCCTTACCCAAGGTTAAGATCACAAAAACCCAACCCATTGTCACCACTTCCTGTCAAATTGGTGGCTGGAGCCATGCCCCTACCACCACCTCTTGTAGATATTCACTGCTCAGGTGCAGACCATGCAGTCAGAAGAAAAGGTGCAGGCCATGACACTCAGAAGAACAGCTGTAGACAATATCAGTCAGAAGAACTACAATGGTGTAGGCCATGGCCTTCTGAAGAACAGGTGCAGGTTATGCAAGCATGAAAAACATACCACATCAGTCAGAGGAAAAGAAAGGTGAACTCAGGCAGAGACTCAACACTGGACCAGAGACCACACTGACTTCCAGAACTACTTCTAAATAGGTAGCCCATCTATGGATATCCTCCACTCTTTCAGTGCCCCACAACATTATCCCCAATCTCCACTCCACTCCACTCCCTATTGCCACTTTCCAATTGCATCTCAAGCAAAGATACACTGTTGGAATATAGGCCACTCTAGTCTCCAAAAATCCAGACCCCAATCTCTGATGAAGACTCCCTGCTTGACTAGAAGTTATCCAGGTCTAAAAGATAAAGATATCTTTTAGATATCTTTAAAAGATATCCAGGTCACAAATATCAGAAGACCAAACAGGATTCAGAAAAAAAAGAAAGAGAGAGAGAGAGAGAGAGAGAGAGAGAGAGAGAGAGAAAGAAAGGAAGGAAGGAAGAAACTACCCATCCAACAAAGACAAACTTAGAAACCAGCCTCTAGACCTATAATCTCCCCAAACACAGGAGCCAAGATACCAGTGTAAGAACAGAATAAGCAAGAACCAGAACAATATGTCACCACCAGAGCTCAACAATTCTACTTCCACAATATATGTACTGAAGTTCCAACACAGCTGAAGCACAAGAAAAGGACCTTAAAAACAACTTTATGAAGCTGATAGAGATCCTTAGAGAAGGAAAGGAATAAATCCCTTAAAAAAAATATAGGGAAAAAAAAAACAAATATTTGGAGGAAGTGAATGAAATTGTTCAAAACCTGAAAATGGAAATAGAAATAATAAAGAAAAAAATGAGGAAAATCTAGATAAGTAAATAGGAATTATATAGGCAAGCATCATCAACAATATACTACAGATGGAAGAGAGACTCACAGGAAATAAAAGTAGAGTAGAAGAGATAGATAAATCTGTCAAAGAAAATATTTAATCTAAAAAAAATGCTGACACCAACCATCCAGGAAATCTGGGACACTATGAAAGAGGAAGTTAAAGAATAATGGGAGCCGGGCGGTGGTGGTGCATGCCTTTAATCCCAGTACTCGGGAGGCAGAGGCAGGCAGATTTCTGTGAGTTCGAGGCCAGCCTGGGCTACCGAGTGAGTTCCAGGAAAGGCGCCAAAGCTGCACAGAGAAACTCTGTCTGGCAAAAATCAAAAAAAAAAAAAAAAAAAAAAGAATAATGGGAATACAAGGTGAAACATCCAAGCTCAAAGGCCCTGAAAGTATTTTTAACAAGATCATAGAAGAAAATATTCCTAATCTAAAGAAGGGCATGAATATAATTATACAAGAAGCTTACAGAACACCAAACAGATTGAATTAGAAAAGAAAGTCCTTGTGTCACAAATAATCAAACATTAAACATATAGAACAAAGATAGAATATTAAAAGCTACAAGAAAAAAAGCCCAAGTAAATTATAAAGGCTGACATATAAATATTTAAATCCAACTTCCCAATGGACAATTTAAAATCAAGAAGGACCTGGACAGATATCTTTAAGACTGTAAGAGACAGCAGATGTGAGCCCAGACAACTATAGCTAGCAAAATGTTCAATTACCATAGATGAAGAAAACAAGATACTTCCTGATAAAGTGAAATTTAAACAATATGTATCCACAAATTGTTCCTACAGAAGTTACTAGAAGGAAAATCCACCTCAAGAAGGTTAACTACAACCATGAAAACACAGAAAGTAAATAAATTCACACCAGCAAAACCAAAAGCAGGGAAACACACACACACACACACACACACACAAATGTGCAAACACACACATACACACGATCACCACCACTCACCATTACCAACAAAATAAGTGGAATTAACATTCATTGGTCACTGATATCTCTCAATATTAATGAACTCAATTTACCAAAAAAACAAACAAATGACAACAACAAACTCCACTGGCTAACTAAATGGATGTAAAAACAGGATCCATCCTTCTGCTGCATACAAAAACCACACCTCAGCATCAAAGATAGACATTATCTCAGAACAAAGGTTTGGAAAAAGCTTTCCAAGCAAGTTTACCTGAGAACAAAGCTGTTGTAACAATTCTAACAAAATTGACTTTGAACCAAAATTAACTAAATTAGATGAGGAAAGACTTTATATTCATTAAAGTAAATAATCCACAAAGGTAAAGTTTCACTTTTTCACATGTATGTCCCAAATTTAAGTGCACCCATGTTAAAAAAAATTACTAAGGTTTAAATCACACACCCAAACTAACACATTAATAGTGTGAGTTTTCAAAAATCCATTTTCATCAGTGGACAGATCACATGAACAAAAAATAAAGACAGATATAATGGATCTAACATAAATTACAAACTAAATGTACCTATAACTATCTAAAGAGCATTTCACTGAAACACAAAAGAATATACACACTTTGCAGCAACTCATGGTACTTTCTCCAAAATTGACCACATTCTCAGTCACAGAAGCAAGTCTCAACAGTTTCATGAAAATTGAAATAATCACTCTATCCTATCAGATTGCCATGAGTTAAAGATGGATTTCAACAACAGAAAGAACAGAAAGTCTACAAATGCGTGGAAAATGAACAACTCTCTTTTTAATAACTACTGAGTGAAGGAATAAACAAAAAAGAAAATTAAAGACTTTCTAGAATTCACTGAAAATAAGTGTACAACCTACCCAAACTTATGGGACACAATGAAAACAGTGCTAAGAAGAAAGTTCAAACCACTACGTGCCTACATAAAGAAACTGGAGTGATCTCACACCAGCAACTAAACAAAATACCTGAAACATCTAAAACAAAAAGATACAAACACACTCAAGAGGAGTAGATGGTCTAACTGGATGTTGGTGTGTATAAGGATGCAAATAGATCCACATCTATAATCCTGCACAAAACTCAAGTCCAAGTGGATCAAAGACTTCAACATAAAACCAAATATACTGAACCTGATAGGAGAGTAAGTGAGGCCTAGCCTTGAATGTACTGGCGCAAGAGAAAACTTCCTGAATAGAACACCTGTTAGTTCAAGCACTAATATCAACAATTAACAAATGGGAGCTCATGAATCTGAAAATTCTCTGTAAAGCTCAAAGAGCTCAATCAATAGAACAAAATGGCAGCCTAAAGAATGGGAAAAGAAATCTCCAAGCCTACATCTGACAGAGGGCTAATTTCCAAAATATATGAAGAACTCAAGAAACTAGACATCAAACACCCAAATAGCCCAATTAAAAAAATGAGGTATAGATCTAAACAGAGATTTCTCAATGGAATAATCTCTAATTGCAAGAAACACTTAAAGATATGTTCAACATCCTTAACCATGAGTGAAATGCAAATCAAAATGATTGAGATTCCACCTTACACCTTACCAGAATGNCTACAATAAAAAACACCAGTGAAAGCTCATATTGGAGAGGACTTGTAGAAAGTGAAGCACTCTTCCATTGCTAGTGGGAGTACAAACTTCTACAGTTCTTTGGAAATCAGTATAGTGGCTTCTCAGAAAGTTGGAAATTGATCTACTTCAAGTCCGCTATTGGGGATATATCCAAAGGATACTACATTCCACTACACGGACACTTGCTCCACTATGTTCATCACAGATTTATTCATAATAGCCATAAACTGGAAACAACCTAGATGTCCNTCAAGTGAAGAATGGAGAAAGAAAATGTGATACATTTACATAGTGGAGTATAACACCATTGTTAAAATTACATCATGAAATTTCCAGGCAAATTAAAGGAACCAAGGAAAAAATATTCCTGAGTGAGGTATCTCAGACACAGAAAAACAAGAATGGTGTGTACTCACATAAAAGTGGATACTAGCTGTAAAATAAAGGTTAGTCTTGCTACAATCCACAGATTAGAAAGGGCAAGTATCAAAGAGAGCTCCAAGTACAATGCATGTATCTCCCTAGGAAGTTGAAATAGAATAGATTTCTTGGGTAGACTATTGGAATGTGCTGGTGTGCCAAGAGAAATTTGGTGCAGGGGGATGAGTGGAGAGAGAGAGAGTGTACTGGGAGAGATTATGGAAATTAGGGGGCACTTCAGGGGCCATGAAGAAACTCTTGGAATCTAAATGGGAGACCCTAGTGAAGACTCCTAGTAATGGAGCATATGGGCTTGAACTGGCCATGTTCTGTAACCAGGGAAGTTTTTATGTGGACAGATGAGGGCAGCTACCCAGACACAAAAGCTTCTACCCAAACTCTGTCCTGTATGCAAGATTTTCTGTAGTGAAGGTGGTGCAGAACTTGTGGGAGTGGCCAACCAATGACTGGTCCAACTTGAGATGCTCTGCCTCCTCTTCTGTATACAACTTCAAATTTGAAGAAAGAGGTATGAGGAAGAAATCCATTTAGGGCTGAGTACCCTAATGTCTCTTACTTTCTAGACATTGTCTAGTTGTAGATCTCTGTTTTATTTCCCGGGTTCTGCAAAAAGAAACTTATTTCATGAAATTTAAGCAAGGCACTGATCTATAGGTATAGCAATATGTCATTAGGAGCTTTTTCATTGCTGTTTCTTTATCCAAATAACATTAATAGCTTTTCCTCTAGACCTATGACCTATCTATTTTCAGATTCTTTCTCCTTTAGCAATTCCAGGTATAGGTTAAATCTCATGGAGTGGCCCTTGTATACAATTTTATAAAATGGTTGATTACTCCCATAACATTTGGACTGCTATTGTACCAATAAATCTTTTAGTCAATTTGCTATTGTAGATCACCAAGGTTTTAGTTTAGTGATATTGATGATTAAATTTATCCTATGGTTTTATGTAGAGTATCTTCTAGCACCATAAATACTAGTCAGTAAATGTGTAGCTACTAGTAAGGCAATAAGGTGATTTCTCTGTATTTGATGGCATGTTAATGTTATCTTCAGTTAAATGACCCTAAAGAGGTTGTAGAGAGCAACCATATCCTTTCAAAAGACTGATATTTAGGGCCTCCATGGGACCTCTTTGGCCAGTGACTCAACAAAATATAATCTACTATTGGCACTAAAGGTTTTATTCAGGTTATTGTTTCTACTATTACATGGTGCCTCCATTTAGATTCCTTTGATGTATGTACATGTTTTCAGAAGCTCCTAGAGTGGTAAGTGTAAGCATCACTTTTCAAATGACCGTACTATAAGCTGTACCTCCCCATATTTCATCCCTTATCTTTCTCTCTCATTCCCTCTTTATTTAATCTTCCTTCCTATTTTCTGATTCATCTCTCCACAACACTGATACTACTTACCCTTCCTTGAGAGATCCTCTTCTCCACGGTGGTCCTTTACTAGGCATATAACCTCTGAGGTTATTTGGATTTTAGTGCTCACATTGAAAGTTGAAAGGTAACATCCACATATAATAGACAACAAATGACATTTGTCTTTTGGAGACTGGGTTATCTCACCATTGGTGATTTTTTTCCAACTTCAACCATTATCTGCAGTTTTTATATTTTTTCTAGATAGCAAAATAATATTCCATTATGTAAATGTACCCAATTTTCACTATTCATTCATCAGTAGGTGTTTCTAATCATTTTGAATAGAACATCAATGAGTATGGATAAGCAACTATCTATGTTGCAGGATTTTTCAGATGCACATGTTAAAGTGTGGTATAGAGATTGATTGATTTCCAGATCCCTGAGGAACATACACACTGATTTTCATATTGCTGTACCAGTTTGCACTCCCACAAGTGATAAATAAGTTTTCCACTTTCCCTGCATCTTTTCATTCATGTGCTACCATTTGTTTCAATAATATTAAAATATGAAGACTTAATTCCTTCATAAATATTTTTAAAATGCTGACTTTGTGCCAGGCATTATACCACATAAGAGATTTTTCAAGGTTTGGCCCTGTGACAACTTAAATGGTTAAAAAAAACATGAAAAAAATCATAAACTTCAGCTTTTGGGTTATAGAAGTTACAGATGTCTAATAATCATATGGATAGCAATAAATATATGTGCTTAATCCTTCAGTAACTATCAATTGATCAAATGAGAAANAGAAAATGAAGGTAACAAAATTTCTAGTGAAGGATATTTTGCTGAACCAGGATCATAAGCTAAGTCTTGGGAAAGGAAAACTGAGTAGACTAGCCTCCTAAGTTATGAAGAAAATATAAAAGAAATTCGTTCTTAAAGTGGGAAAAATTAAGGCTCCTGAAACACTTGGCTGACACCTGCTATAATATTTTATTAAGAGTATAGTAATATTTAGTGATCTGATAATAATCATGAACATAATTGGTGTTTAATTTTATTATTATTACAGTTCTCTTTGTTAGTGGTTAGCATATAACATGATGAGGGTTACACCAGGAATGCTTAAGAAGTTAACTAGGAAATAGGATTGGCATGTAAAATTAAAAAATCTTTAACAAATAAATAAATAAACAAAGAGATAATAAAAATCAAAAGAAAAAGTCAAGAAGTTGAGAGCAATAGGAAGGTGAGGGGGCCCTGGGAGAAGTTGAAGGACTTCTAGGAATAAATATAATAAAAATATATTGAAAAAATATCAGAGATCTAATAAAATATTTATAATAAAACAAAAAATAGAAGTTAGCTAGGAAGAGGTCATTGGTGATAATAATTGGAATTTATTACTTTCTTGAAAGGAGTCATAAGAATATCTTCTAAAATGGATAGAGAGTTACAAGATACTTACTGTGTAATTATTAAAGCCAGAGACATGCTTGGTCAGCCTGGATCCTTGTCTGGAACAACGACCATATCAATTATGCTGTCAGATATTAATGACAACAAGCCAATATTCAAAGAAAGTAAGTAGAAAGTTTTTTTTGGATTTCCATTGTACTTTATATCATTTGAATATGCACAGATGTTAAAGTTTGCTCTCTACACAAAGTATTGCAGCAGTATAAAAATTACATAAAATGAATGTGCTAATTTTATACAGTACAACTGCTCTAATTTAATATAAAAGCATGAAATAGAGATGGACTGATGTGTCTGTATTCTACTGTTGTAGTCACAAATTGCCACAAACTGACAACTTATCTATTGTCTTTATAAATTTTGGTATGGGTCTCACTAGGCTATAACCAGACACCTCAGAGCATTTCCTATATCTTTTGGGCTTAATCCCCTTCCTTGCTCATTAGATTTTTGGAATTGTTCAGTTTTCTCTCTAGCTAGTACTTGACTCTGTTTCCTTGATGGCTGTTAGCTGGAGGATGATCTTAAACCGTAAGTTGCCTGCTAATTCTTGACTGACCAAACATCTCAGAAGCATCTAGTAAAGTAAATATTTCTCACACTGACATATCTATGCACATTATTTTTGTCTTCCACTTCAATGGGTTCACATGATTAGAGTGGGATGCTATGTGAGTCAGGGTAAATTCTCTTTGTTAACGTCACCTTATTAGCAATTTAATTCTGTCTGCAAACCTGATTTCTTTGGCTATTTCAAGAAACACATTCATGGTATCATAGGAAATTGACATGTTTACATTTCTGGAATTGATTTTCTATACATCCGAATAATAATTTAACTTGAAATTTCAGTTTTTATTCTTTAGCAGAAGAAGGTTATATTTACTCTGATTATTTATTTTATATGTTAAATCATGTGAAATTTTATTAATTTTCTTTTCTCAGGAAGTCCCTCCTTAGGAACAAAAATGCATTTACAAACATTTTTAAAAACATGAACAATTAACACTTATCATAAGAAAATGACATTTAGTAAGAACTAAACAAAGAATGAAGAGAATAGCAGATATATTCATCAGCTATAGCATAATTTTCTGGATGTTGAGTATAGATATACAGAAATGAAAATGTCATTTTATTTGGCTTTTAATTTTATATTGTTAAGGTTTTATGTCTTTTTATTTTGTCAGTTTTGTCTTTTATTAGTTTCTTCTGTTTCTGTATTTTTAAGACCTGGTCTCACTCTGTAGGTCAAAATGATTTCCAACTCATACCTACTCTGCTGCCTCAATTTTCCAAGTACAGAGAATGTATCATGAGGCATAGCACCTGGGAAAACTACCTTTTGATTGCCTATCCATCTCCCTCCCCATTTTTTCACATTCCTCAAAAGTGTTTCATTTTGCATTTCTTCCTATGTAGTACCACCTGCATTGACAGAAATGGCATTATATGTAGTTGTTCACTGGTCTTGGTCTACTAATCAGCAGTTTTGATAAGCTGATCTTTCAACCTTGGCATCTTTCATTGTTTCATTAGATTGGTAGTTACAGAGGATTTTAACATGTAAGCACGTGTAAAATTCTCATCTTTAAAGATTGTAGACATAACTTTACTCAGCCAATACTCACCCATCCCATAAGTAGTATATGTTCTAGCTTGACAGAAGAAGGTTATGAACTACATGATGACATTGGATCACCAATTTAAAAACATACACAGAATATATAAATTGGCACTATTAGACTATAAAGAATCTTCTTTTTTTGTATATATTGCACAATTTTATTATCTGGCATTTTATCAAATTCATCTTATAATCTTACATATACTTCAAATCCCCTTTTCTTGGACAGTTTCCCTTCTGAATTAATAACAAATTCAATTTTATAATTGTCCAGGCATAAATTTTATGTTTTCAATTCACACATGACAATATATGAAAAATTAATAGTCTCTGAGCAAATTGGAATACATGTATGCACACATATACATACATCACACTACATCACACACTCTCTCACAGACACATATGTACATGGACACGCACACAAACACATACATATCACACACAAACCCAAACACACATGCACTCACCACACACACAAATATGCACACCATAAATATGCTTCATAAAGAAACATGCAAATAAATACCATAAACCCCACCACACACATACATCTACATACAGATCTCTTTTCTTTGTCATCTGATAATGGAAAATAATCATCTTAATGATCTTCAACCATTTATTTTTACATTCTACTTCTTAGAAAAAAAACCTTGAATAGTCTGAGAATTCTCCTGATCCTAACTTTAAAGTGTTTAAGTGCTTCCCCCAACTTCACTTCTCTCCTTGGTTCATGTTAATACCTTCGTTTCTCCTCTCATCACAATGGGTTCTCATCCAATTTTTCTGCATATGTCTTTGATCTACTTTTCCCTATTCAAAACAACTTTAGTGAAATTACAGGATGTACAGCAAATCTTCCCACCATAATATTTATCTCACTCATGGAAAACAGTCAAATCCTTGGTATAAACTGATTTCATGTAATGCTCAAAAATGATCTGTCATTATTACCTTGTCCATGAGCACATGATTCAGACTCTAGCATTTTACCTCTCCTCTGTTCTTAGAACACTCAAGACTGCTTTTTCGTTCCTCTTAGAATTTTATTTCCTCAGATATCACTTCCTTCATATAAAAAAAATCTTATCAACTATGAATGTACTCTATGTTACCAAAATTGTAAAACAATCTCACTATAATAATATCTTAGCACTTACAGGTATCACAGCTATTACCTGCATTGCTTTCAAGACCATAAACTAAGAAAAGCATCTGTATACAGTCATATTATTACAAGATACTAGAAGAGGACATTGTAAGAAATCTATGTTGAAACAATAATTGTTTTTCTTTAATATAAGATGAACTATACAGAAAAAGTGCTGGTATAAGAAAATATTTTCATTGTTTCTATTTTGAAAAAAAGTATCTAAATATAAACTCTATAATATTTAAACCAAAAGAAACTCCTTTTAAATTTAAAGATTGATTTTTATTACATGCATATGTGTGAGTATGCCTCTTGGATGTGTTCCCAAGTCCCCTGGAACTTGGGTAACAGATGTTTGTGGGAACCCTGATGTAGGAGCTGGGAATTAAACTTTGATCCTCTGGAAGAGCATCTAGAGATATTAAACACTGATCTATTTCTTAGTTCCCAAGAATTTTTTTTAAATGTATGATAGCAAGTCATTATTTCAATTATAAAAATCATGGGTTTTTCTTTTTTTCAAGTGAAAGAAGAACCTGTGTACAAATGATTATTTTTACTTTAAAAATAAAGTGGTAGAATATCAGAAATATTTAACTAGTAATTTTTTTATGTTTAAAACAATATAAAACTTTCAAAGAACAACTGTGAAATGATTTGAGGAAATCCATAATAGAACAAACATCTCTTTAATTTCATTCTACATAACTCTTCTTACTTTCCAAATTACCGTTCTTATATTATTGACATGAAAGAACATTCCTGTCTCTCAGCACACATCATAAATAATACTATAATAATGGTATTTTTCTTTATTACAGTAATTCATATTATTTCTCAAAAAGTAAAGAAACCTATACATGTACTTTATAGTTACATCAGATTTTTTTTCTAAGTCATCTGCCATAATATTTTTCATGAACAATGCAATGAGATTATCTTTATCTCCAATACTGTAGAACTATTACAACATCTACTTTCCATCTTTTTTGGATTAAAATTTTTGTTTCATTATGGTTTTGCAATTCAAGTTCAAAGCCTCAGAATTATACTACTATATTTAAAGCTCAATGATTTGTGTTCAGTCTAATCTAATACTTAAAATTTATTGATATCAGATATCAAAAATTGTTCATCCAAAATTAATTATTTTCAGCAAACTTCATTGGGTTTGATTATAGGATATAATAAAAATAAATAGTGTTGAGAAGAAATGCATTAATAGAAATTTGAAGTAAGCATAGTAATGGTAGGATGCATTTTGAAGAAAATTCTGATAATTAAATAGATGTTAAAAAATTCTCCAATTTCCAAATAAAAGAGAAAATAAATATACATATATGCACATATCTAAGAGAGACAGAAAGACATATTAAAATAACAACATGAAGCTAGCATGAAATGCATAGGTTTTCCTAGGAGCAAAGAAAATATAATAAAATTGGGAGTTTCATATGATAAAATTTATCCTAAATAACCAGAATTTTGCTTGTAAAGGTTTCTACCGCTTCACTGTATCTGAATCTGCACCAAGTGGAACATCTATAGGAAAAATTATGGCATATGATGATGATGTAGGAGAGAATGCAGAAATGGACTATAGCATTGAAGAGGATGATTCACAAACATTTGACATCATCACTGATAATGACACCCAAGAAGGGATAGTTATACTAAAAAAGGTATAAATATTTATATCATTTTCTTTAAAGAATAGTGCAAAATCTAATAAAATACATACAATTATTTGGAGTTGTTTGTTATTGTTTGCTTCACTAATAATTGAACTGAGAGATCATGATATGCAGCTTAGAAATGCAATTAATTTAGAGATGAGCAATGTAGATTTTTAAAGGACTTTTTAATTTACATGTGTTCTTAAAATTATTTCAAATGAAAACTAATTTGGAAGAAAAGTGCATTTAACTGATAAAACAGTATTTCTCAATTTTCTAAACTATTCAAGGCCATAAATATAGAATTTTTTCTAAATTAAACTGTAGTTATTTCAAATAAATTTATGGTAGTGGTGTGACAAAATTCTGATGCCTGATTAATGATTATAGCCAATGAATTTTCATACATTAAACTCAAATCTAGATGAAAAAAACTGAGACATGAATTTGTTAAGGTTTTCTAAGTTAAACTTGATTAACTGGAAATTATTTCTTCTGAAAACACTCCATTTATTTATAGAAAGTTGATTTTGAGCAACAGAGCCACTATGGCATTAGAGCTAAAGTCAAAAATCTCCATGTTGATGAGGAACTTGCACCAGCCCATGTAAATGCCTCCTCAACCTATATTAAAGTTCAAGTGGAAGACGAAGATGAACCTCCTGTTTTCCTCTTACCATATTATGTATTTGGAATTCCTGAAGAAAAGCCATATGGATCAATGGTGGGAACAGTATCTGCTATAGACACAGATCGAAGACGGTCTCCTATAAGGTAGGTCTTCGGTTCATTCACATTAGCTTTGTGTTAATAAATGATTGAACAGGTTGGCATGAAATAATGTCTATTGAAATTACAAAACAAGACATTTGTAACCAAGATCTTTATGTATTACTTAATGGGCTTGTATAAAAAAAATAAGCAAGTTTAAATAGCCTATGTCCTTCCAAATGCATTGAAACAGTCAGACTGAAAAATATTCAATAAAGACAATTGTTCCCTGAAATTCAGCACAATACACTTGAGTGTGTGTGTGTGTGTGTGTGTGTGTGTGTGTGTGTGTGTGTGCACATGGGTGTAGGATATGTGTGTGTGGAGGTCAGAGGACACCATGTTTTGATACTGCTTTATCATCTTCTGAATTATTCCTATGAAACAGTGTCTTTCACTGAACATGGGACTAAGTTGGAAGCCAGGAGGCATCATAGGTACTTTTGTCATCCACAGTCTACAATACTAGGATTACAGGCTCGTAAGATGACAACCAAAGATTTTTACATGGTTCTTATGATTGAGTAGTATGTGCTTTAAACCACTGATCCATTTCCTCAGCTCTGAGATCCAAATATATGTGTTAGTGTGTGTGTGTATGTGAAACTGTGTGAATACATTTGTGCTTGCTCATGTTAGGTGTGTGTTCAAGTCAGAGAGCAACTTCTGGAAGTTGGTTCTTTCCTTTGCCCATATCTGTCCTGGAAATTGAACTCAGATTTGCAGTCTTTGGAACAGAATCTTTTGCCAACTAAGTCATCTTGCTGTCCCCTCTACTACCTTAACTAGCCAATAGATATTTGGGGAAACATACTCTTGAATATACCACATCAGAGCCTAAAAAATGGTGGTCAATATATCACTCATATTAAAACCATTTAATTAAAAATCCTTTTAAAAGTTAGTTTCTTAGAAATAAAAATTACTGAAGGGATATTAAACATTGGTGAGATAAATTTATGTTTTTGTGTAGAGAAAAAATATATTCTTTTTTTTAAACCCTAGTTTTAGTTGCTATGCTGCAATTGTTTTTCCAAAAACATGAGATATAGTTTAGATGAATGTAAATCTCAATATTTTATATATTTACTTTTAGCATTTTTCCTTGCCAACTAATATTTCCTGGCCCATACCCAGAAAATATCATAATCTTCCACATACTGATTTGAAGGCTGAGAACTCATTTACTCTTTGAAGGCCCTTTTTATACCCAGAAGTTCTTATGTAGTGTTAAGTCAAACATATTATTTTCTTCCTTTTTATCTCTTTTCTTAGGATGGTGCCTTGCAAAGTGCAGATTTAATTACATTGTTCTGATTTTCCCTTAACTAGGAAAAAGGTGAGGATGCATTCTTTCACTATTCCACGAAAACCTAGTCTTAGAAATTCTGGCCTGCACAGTCATCAAGAAAAATAAAGATTACATAACAAATGGGAAGCAGAGAATGTGTTTCTAATTTCCAAACACATAATTTTAAAATTTAGAAAATAACTTGTAGTTGTAATGAAGCTTACCACCAGGAATTAGCAGAAGATCCTTGCTCTAATCCAACCACCTGAAATATTCCTGAGAAGACAATTGCCCAAGAGTAATGAAAAGATAATCTATGCTGAGAATTGTCTCCAAAGACATATTGATTGATAGCATCACTTGTTTGGAATAGAATATTTTTGGAACATAGTCACTCTAGAGGTACAGGCAAGGCAAAGACAAAGGTGTACTTTTAACTGATATGGCTGGTGTCATGTATAAGCTATGAGGAACACACAGGGAGAACACTGTCATGTGCCATTTTACGTAGATATTGAAGTAATGTTTCTAAAAACCACAACATGTTTATGATTACTAGGGCAACAAGAAAGAGAATAGGCAAAGTCTTGTCTCTATGAAAGGCTTCAGAGAGATAGCTGTACTGCATGAAAGTACATTCTTAGATGAGATTATATTCCTGTACACTGGTTTACTGTATTTTGTTTCATGAGAAAACTATATATATATATATATATACATATATATGTATATATATATATATCAGAGATATATGTATGTCTGAAATATACATATATATTTTAGAGATAGCATTTTATATATATTCTTGCATTGACACAAAAACTTATATGAAGAATTTTATAGCACATTTCATTTATGATCTCTAAAGAAAGCAACCATCATTGCAATGATACCCAGACAGCACTGAGTACATTAGTCACTTTCAGAGAGAGAACATTTGTATCTGAGTAATGTACTCTACAAACTAAATTGTTCCATAGCTGTTTCCCTAGTATTGCTTTTGTTCTGCACTTGTAATGTTATTCTTCCTGTACACTAGGGTTATAGGAGTATATATAAACACAGATATAGATACAGACATAGATATAGATAGAGATGATATAGATATTCATATATATATATATATATTTATATATATATGTCTGTGAGGCAGTAAGATGACTAGTGATGGGGAAAAGAAATTATTTTCTGCCATGCTGTGGATAATTTGATTAACTCAGTTTTATGATATTTGGATGGCAGAAGGAAAGACCTAAGTCATGCAAGCTGTCCTCTGACTTCTACACTCATGTGACATGCTCAAGTTTGTGTAAGCATGTGTGTAGAAATGCACACATAAACACTCACACATACATACAAATAATAATAATAAAATAAATACCAGTGTCAATCAATAAATGTACAAAGCTAAAGAAGAGAGCACAGAGGTAATACAGGAATCTTTTAGGAGGACTACAATGCTGGAATGACACCTTCATTATAATTAAATTTCAATGTCTTCTTTGCATAATTATCTTTCAATATCCATATGGAAGTGTTCCCCATGACTCATAGATACCAAAACATGGATGATCATTNAAAAAACTTGTTTATGAACTGTAACCAATATGTATGAAGAATCATGTCATTATTTATAGAAATATGGTTGTTTGGTAATATATGATTAAAAGAATAGAAATTATCATTAATTCCTCCAGTATATCAAACATGTCTGCCTGTACTGACTTGTTGAAAAAACTGCTGGGTGATTGAATGAAAAGAAATTAGGTGATTTCAAATGTTTTCAAGAGTTCTTTTTTTAAAAAAATGATGACAAAGAATCCTCTAGTGAAGTAACTAGCAGACACTGCCCTAATCAAGTGATCAAGTATACTTGCAATCACCATTGGAAAGACAGGGTCAGTATCATGTACCATTGATATGATACTGTGAAAATGAAACACCATGTTTGGGTTATTCTTGACAAAAATGTATAACAATTATTTTTAATCTTGAGAAAATGCCAAAAACCTCACAAGATATTTTATTGAAACAAACAACTAATGCTTTTAATGAACTTCAGAGTGTGAAAACATTACCTGTGAGAGAAGGGAGACTCAAGACATAGTTAAGACAAGGTGAAAAGGTCAGATTAATCATGCAAAGAATTATAAAAGTTAAAAATAGATAATATAAAAGTTTCTTTCAAACATAAAAAGTAATTAAAATAAAAGATATTGAAAAAGTATGGAGGTAAGCAAGGAAATGTAACAGGGAAATGCAGTGAGAAATTTTAGGCTGGATCGTGATAATGAACATAAACATTCTGGAAAAGCTGGTGATATCTCCTTGTAATTGGTGTTTCATTAAAGAGAATAGATAAATAGATTTCTCAGGCTTTGAAACAAAATTGGATTTAAAGATTTTTCAGAGGAATATTAACCTTTAACAGCTCTCTAAAGTGAAAAAAATTTCAAAGTATAATTTAATTGATTAGTGACAGATTTACCAATGATATATATCACTTTGTAATTATTGATGAATGTCAAAAGAACTCAATCAATATTACTATTGATTAATTTTATGACTTTTTTCCTACTTTATAAAACAAAATAACAGCCAAGCATAAAGGCCTACACATGTAATATCAGCAGCTAGGCATCTGAGACAGGAAGATTCCTATGGGTTTGAAACTTCCTCAAGCAGCACTATAAGTTCTAAGCCAGTTGTTCTTAACCTTGTTAATGCTACAACCTTTAACTATAATTCCTCATGTTGTGCTAATGCTCAACCATAAAATTATTTTTGTTGATGCTTCATAACTGTAATTTTTTACTGCTATGAATTATAACATAAATTTCAGATATTCAGGATATCTGATATGTGACCCTTATGAAAGGGTGACTACCAGAGGGGTGGTGAAATGAAAGATGAGAACCACCGACCTAGGTTGTCCTGGATTATCAAGTGTGATCTTTTCTAAGAAATGCTATAAGCTAACATAAAAGGAAAACCACATACTGAAATATTCAAGTGAAATCCAGGCTGAGAATAGTTAATCCTGTAATTATGGACTAAAAAACAATGGACATAAATGCATGAAGAGAGGGGTTTCTTGAAAAAATCAAGGAAAAGGGTAAGCATTGTCTATCTGTGCTAGCTTAATTTCTTTTTTTTCACTTTTTTCTTTATTAATTTTTTTTATTAATTTCACATACTAACCACAGATTCCACTCTCATCCCTCATCCTGCTCCCCACCAGCCTTACCCCAAACTCATCTCCCATCCTCTTCTCCAAAAAGGTAAGGCCTCTTACAGGATGTCAGCAAAGCCTGGTACATTCAGTTGAGAAAGACCCACACCCCTCTCCCCTGCAAAGGCTGTGCAAGGTGCCCCACCATAGGTAATGACCTCCAAAAAAACCAGCTCATGCACCANGGATAGATCCTGATGCCATATCCAGGGGCCTCTTAAGCAGGTCAAGCTACACAAATGTTTTGCTTATGCAGAGGGCCTAGTCCAGTCCCATGCAGACTCCACAGCTGTTGGTCTAAAGTTCATGAGTTCCCACTAACTGGGTTCTGTTGTCTCTCTAGATTTCCCCACCATGATCTTGATGTCCCTAGCTCATAAAACCCCTCTTCCCTCTCTTCAACTAGTCTACTGGACCTCAGCCTGGTGATTGGCTGTAGATCTCTGCATCTGCTTCCATCATTTACTGGATGAAGTCTCTATGATGACAGTTAGGGAATTCACCAATCATTAACTGGATACGCCAGTTCAGGCACTCTTTCCACCATTGCCAGTAGTCTCCTGGGGTCCTCCTTGTGGATTCCTGAGAAATTCCCTAGCACCAGTTTTCTCCCTATCCCCATGATGTCTCCCTGTATCCAGGTAGCTCTTTCATTGCTCTGCCACTCCATACCTGTTCCAGCTCAACCATCCTGTTTCCTTATGTTCTCATTCTCCATCCTCTACCCTCTATTTCTTTCCCTTGCCCCCAGTTTATTCAGGAGATCTTATCTATTTCTACTTCCCAGGGTGGTCCATGCATCCCTCTTATGGTCCTCCTTGCTTAATTTGAATGATTGTATTCTTACATTATTTTTGTGATTGTAATATAATTATAAGTATTTCTCCATTCATATATAACCTCTTTTTTCTCTTTCAAATCCATGACCTTTGTTTTCATTAATTGTTGTTATATGAATATATGTATGTAAGTACATACATAGTATGTACACATATACTTATATACATGTTTTCAGGATTGACCATTTGGTATTTGATACCAATTTGTGTGTTCTAACCTGGGGAAGATTATTTCTCCCACTTTCAGTATTCTTTAGTTGCCTGTAGTTTTTTGCGTAAGGTTGAAGCCTCCTTGGGATTTCACATCATCTTTGATGTGTATATTGATGTTGGTCAGCTTATGTTTCCACAGTCATGAAGATGGGATTCCAAGGTTGTAGCTTCTGACATTGCTGGCAAAAACAATTTCACAAAAATTTCCCTGATCCTTTGACTCCTACAGTATTTTTGCTCCTTCTTTAGCAATAATCCATGAGTACTAAGTGTGGGAGTATTTTGTAGCAATGTGCACTGGGACAGGGCTCCACACTTCTGTGATTTGTTTGGTTGTGCTTTTCTGTAAAGGTCTATATGTGTTTCAAAAAGAAGCTTCCTTAATGAGGGGTAAGGACTACACTTCTCTGTGGTTACCACAACAATAAACAGTATCGCAGGATAATCATAATGGTGCAAGAGTGGCACACATAACTTGGTGGTAAACTAAAGCTCTCTAATACTACTTAAAACCCACTTAACAAGAGGAAAATTATGACTGATTATGGTGGTATTTTATCTATGTTCTCCAATAAAATTTATCTGAAGATCAGAGGAACAAGGTCAGCCACTAGCCTTGCAAAATTAGCACACGCCTTTAATCCTATCACTTAGCAAGCAGGGTCTGTCTGGATCCCTGTGAGTTCTAGGTCACACTAGGAACAGTCAAGCATGGAGACACATGCCTTTAATCCTAGCATCAAC
>LZPO01117739.1:6479-19389 GCA_001675575.1 Neotoma lepida
TGTTCATTTCCCTCTAGGTTCCACCCAAGAGAAAAACACAGTACTTTTCTGTTCCTGCTTAGCTCCCAAAACAAGTGTTTTTAAGGGATTTATTTCTACACGGCTGTTTCAGCCTCTCTGTACTCTGCCTTTCATCTAGCCCAGGTATCCCTCTAAGTATCTGAGTTATTACCTTTAAATTAGCTTTTTCAGCATACTTTTTGATCTCATATTCAACTTTTCTAGCCAATTGAACATTGTACACNTCGTTACCAAAATGTGCAAAGTTATTTTACTACAAAAAAAAACCATCAGCTACCAAATTCCAAATCAAATGACCATCATTGATCATTCCATGGCTGAGTTACTTCAACTCCTACTCAGTGCCACAAGTCTTTAAATGTAAATACAAACCACTAAACACTAATTTAATAATTCAAAATATCCTGATATCATAGGAAATAATCCCAAGAACAGAAACAGTACAGTGTGAAATTAACATTTGTACACAGTATAGAAAATCATCACCTAAGTAAGGAGACAATATACGGAACATGAAAGAATCTTTGCATATTCAACCAGACATTAATATCTAGAATCTAACTGGAAGTCCACAAGTTGAAGACCAAAATCAAATTTTCCCATCAATAAAGAGAGAAAATCAGTGAACAGACATATCTCNAAAGTAGTAATAAAAAAGGCCAATAAATACTGTAAAACATATTTAATATACTTAGCTAGCAATGAAATGCACATTCAAACTGCTTTGAGATTTTACTTCACTCCTGGTGGGATGATTACCCTCAGCAAAACAAACAGTAATTCTTTTGTGTGTGGAGGGTAGGAGGACTCTTTAAGCATTGATGGTGGGAATGTAAAGTAGTGCAGACACCTGAAATTGATACAGCAACTCCTCCAAAACCTAAAAAAAAACAGGCCAGAAGGATGGCTAAGCAGGTAAGGTGTTTGCTTCCAAGCCTGCTAACTTAAATTCAATCCCTGGAATCCATATGGTGTGAGGATAGAATTGAGCCCCAAAGTGGTACATTTGTATCATACACACCCTATAAGGATCAAGGACTGTTGTGGAAGAGGAAATAGAAGGACTGCTAAGAGCCAGAAGTNAAAAATAACTACAGTGAAAACGTGTTTTCCAGATACAAGGCAGTTGTGCATACAAACAAACAGTGGTTGTGGACAGCATGTGCAAGACCTTGACAACCAAAAGCTAAACAAAATCCCAGCATGGACAGAGTAGGTAGGTGCAATGTCACACTCTTTAGCTATGGATCTATTGGCAATTGATAACTAACTACTAAGGACCAGAGTGAGAGTAAGTTTTCTTTTTTATTATTATTATTAAAAAGATCTTCCACTCCTTCTACATACCAACCTCAGATTCCCCTCTCCTCCTGCCTCCCTCCTCCCGCCCCGCCAGCTCCTCCCATCAACCCACCCCCACTCCCACCTCCTCCAAAACAAGGTCTCCCATGGTGAGTCCCCAGAGTCTGGCACTCTCAGCCACAGCAGGACAAGAACCCCCTGTGCCAAGACTGCGCCAGGTGTCCCATCACAGGCACTGTGCTCCAAAAAGTCAGCCCCTGCACCAGGGACGGATCCCAATCCCACCGCCTGGGGGTCCTCAGACACTTCAAGCCAAACAACTGTCTCAAGCCTCCAGAGGGCCCAGTTCAGCACCATGGGGGGCTTCACAGTTATTGGTCCACAGTTCATGCATTTCCACCAGCTTGGCTGGCTTCATGATCTCAATGCCTCTTGTTCATAGAACCTCTCCTCCCTCCNATCAGTTGAACTCCTGGAGCTTTGCCTGCCGCCCGGCCGTGAATCTCTGCATCTGCTTCCATCTGTCTCTGGATGAGGGCCCATGGGGGCTTCTCAGCCATGGGTCCATAGTTCATGCATCTCCACTATTTGGCTGGCCATCTCTGCACACCCTCCCATCATGATCTCGTAGTCCCTTGCTCATAGAGGGCCCCCTGTCTCCCATCAATTGGGTTCCTGGAGATCTGCCCCGGTACTCACATCTGTCTCTATCAGTCACTGGATGAGGGCTCCATGGTGGCAGTTAGGGTATTCATCCATGTGATCACTGGATCAGGCCAGTTCAGGCACCCTATCAATTATTTCCAGTGGTCTAAGGTGGGTTCATCCTGTGGACTCTCTGGGACTTCCCTAGAACTCTGTTTCTCCCCATTCCCATGATTTCCCCATTTATCATGTTATCTCCTTCTTTGCTCTCTCTCTCTCTGTCCCTGTTCCAGCTCAAACCTCCTGCTCCTTTACACTCTAATCCTCTATCCTTGCCCCTCATTTCTTTAAGAGTGTGACACATGGTAGGTCAACCATGATCCAGGATTTGGCTCCACATCCAAAAAAATTTGGGAAACATACTTTGGACTTCATGGACTTAAAAACAAAGACAAGAGGACGGTGAGTGGATAGGGATGTGGAAATAGATTTGGGGAATCGGAACGAATATGATCAAAATGCACTACATGAAATTTACAAACATTAATAAAATATTGAAAGTTTTTCAAGTTAAAAGTCTAAGGATGAAGTACACCTTTGGCCTTGATTAAAATTTTTTGAATATTGTGCTGGCATGTTTTTGTCAACTTGCCATAAACTAAAGTGACCAGAGAAGAAAGAACTAAGAACTACCTCCATCAGATTGGACTGTGGGCATATCTAAGAGACATTTTCTTGATTTGTCTTCAATCTACCTATTTTCCATTGCAACATAAATACTTATTAGTGTGCATATGATATGGCACTCAAAGTGTTAGGTTGTGGAGAAAGAGTGGAACNGACCATGGCCAGTACATGGTCAGCAACATCTAATTGTGAAGGAAAAGCAAACAAAATATCCTGGATGCATAAAACCTGCCATGAATAAAAGCAGAAGACTACAAATAAAAAAATGAGTCATGGAGTAACAAGGCCTCACCTCAAATTTTAAGACCTTGAGGAGGTACTTAAGAAATGCCAGTAAAATTTCAAGAACAAGTAATTAAACAGTATACAATTTGCTGAGAGCTATGAAACAAAAGTATACTAAGAAATTAATATGACCAAGTTTGCACTTTGAAAATCCCAACCAGCAGCTGTGTGAATTATACAATGAAGAAGAAATACTAGACATAGAAATCAGCTCTGAACCTACTGCAGTTGTCCAAGCAAGGATAAGGTAAAGGAGAGGATGCCAGAAGGAAATAAGACTAGAAATCCAAAATACCTTGTATCTAACTGAAAGAAATTAAGAAGCACAGTTTCTCTAAGATAAATACAAGTATCTTGTGGTTTTTAGGCTGGAAACCTATGATAATATAGCAAGAAAAGAATATCAAACACATAGAAGAAATATACTACTAGAAAAGTTGACTTTTGTTTTATTAATATTTACTAATAATGTTTTATAAACCACCTTTGCACCACTCTAAGTAAATACCGGACACAGTCTACTTCAGAAAGAAGAGGTTTATTCAGCTCACAATGTCAAAGATTCAAAGTACAAAAGACACCAAACAGGGACTATGATAAGTCTGACACTTGGCTACATCACCTCACAGCATAGACAGTCAGGAAAGGACTATGTCAAGCAAGATGATTAGATGGAGAACCAGTGGCACAGAAGAGAAGAGAAATTGGGACTGATCCTGTATCAAGGACCCTCTGCCTCTCAGGAGGACCACAGGGGTGAAAGAGGACTACCTAATGCTTATTTAACTACATGCGCTCCCTGTATACTTCACCAACTGCCANGGTTATGTTGAGAACCAAATCTTTTACCCCTGAGTCTTTGGAAGGGTGCAGTTANACTATATCCAAACTACAGGAGACATGTTAAGCTTGAAACATCAATTAGAAATTTAAAGATATTCATAAACGTACCTGCTCCTTGGATATCTAAACTAGATACTGTACAATGGTTCCTCACAGCTGACAGACACCACTTCCTTCATTCTTTCCTCGTTACCCAAAGCTGAATGAGAATTCTTTTGTAGGCTTACACACCAAATGAGATTTTTCTAACACATAAATCATAGACCATATAAATACACCTTTTTGTAATATTTCTCACCTTAATGGCACTCAATTTGTAAGCTCCCAAAAGTGAAAAACTTTTCTACCTTATCATTTTTAACTGCCTTAGATTTAAAATAAACACAGTATTTATTGAATGAAGTGATNAGCCAACTCCTGTCAAATCTTCTTTTAAATGTTGAATGACTACATCAATATTATCAAATAAATATCTCATCATCCAAAACTTCTTTCTCATTTTTACATTTAAAACAAAGTTCGCAACTTAAATGCAAGAAAAAAGGAACAAACAAAGTTCTTACCAGAGTAACAATAAAAAGGCTTTCTGACAATATAAATATTGGGACATTACCAAAATACAAAGAGAAAGGATTTAGTTGGGGGACAANAGAAAAAAAAATCAAGTAGATTATCATAAATATAGTCTAAAAAACTTATTAAATAAACTTGGTCATACTAAANAGACAAATGCCTATTTCCTCACTTACAAAAGAATTAGATGAATTATAAACCTTGCTTTCGCATTTTTATAATATCTCCAATCAAATCACAGTAGTCTTGGGNATAAACCAGCGCCTANTAAAGTATACACCTTAGGAAAACTGATGACAGTGTCCTTCNCACCCGCCCCCAAAATAAAACTTTGNTGAAGCAATACTACACTTACAAAATTACACTCCAAAATGTCAAGAAACACAGTTAAAGTTGAGTTTCTGCTTAATTTCATACCCTAGGGTAAATGTATTAGTGCCTCAGCACAAGAAGGTTAATAATTCAATATACTCTATATACTTTCTGACATTTCTGCTCTTCATTTTTCAAATTGATGCACCTAAATAAAAAATGTACCTAGAAACTATGATAGCTTCCTGCCTAAAGCTAAGTATTTACATGTGTCCTTAGAAAACTATCAGAGCAAAGTTTCTGCTGATATATATAAGATGGTATGGCACTAAAAACTGTTATGAGGCAAAAGTATTTTCTGAATATATGCAACGCATACAACTTCTGGCTTTAAAAGGGCAGGTAACCTTGAACAAGGTCTTTTATTTACATTCAAAGCTTACTATTTAAAAGAAATCAATTGAGTATTTTTTATTTAACTCAATTCATATACCCTACACATCAACAAAACATAAGTGTGGTACTATCCTACTCTTGATCTGTTGACATCTAATACTTGAAAACAGTACTATATGCATGAAAAGTGAAAGTACTGTCTAAGCTTAGAATACAAAGTTAGCTGAGAGAAGGGTCACACTATATCTAACAGTTATGAACCATTTTATGACCATTTGGACAGTTTAAATAATCTAATCACTTCCTTCCTGCACCAAACTGTCTTCAAGGCAATGACATCATATTTATAACTATAATCCTAGTGTACTGGTTGATTTTTTTTCAAACTGACACAAACTAGTCACCAAGGAAGAGAGTACCTCAACTGAGGAATAGTATTCATCAAATTGCCCTGTGGGTATTTCTGAGGGTCATTTTCTTGAGTGATGGCTTATATGGGAGGGGCCAGCCCACTATGGGAAGTACCACTCCTACAAAGGTGACCCTGGATTTTATAAGAATGCAGGCTGANTAATTAATCCATGGGAAGCAGGCTAGTAAGCAGTATCCCTTCACGGTCTCTGATGCAGTTCCTGCCTCCAGGTACCTATCTGGAGCTCCTGGTTGACTTCCCTCAATGATGAACTGCAGTATACATGACAAATGAGCCCTTACTTTCCATTGTTTTTGGTCAGTATTTATCACTACAGCAGAAATCTAACTAGGATACCTAGCAACCAGCCAATGGGCTGGGCTACATAAGCTCTCACGAAGTGTCTGGTTGGTTCCAACCCTTAGGGCATCAAACAACTTCACAGACATAAAATTCAACAGAAGTTCTTCAAACCTTATGAAAGTTCCATTTATGTTTGACCAAGTTTACAGAAAAGTAGAAATCTCTCCAGGGACACTTAGGTTCTAATACATTAACACTGTATACTTCATGAGATGGTGCCCAACATAAAGGCTCAGTAGGTGAACATATATNTGGCTTGATTGTGTCAGTAGTTGTAGTTATTTCTTCACCAACATGAGAAGCTAGCTCGAAAAATTCAGCTCTGAATGACTACTTCAAAGGTCAGGAATCCAACCAAGAAAATATNTAATACAGAAATCTTAGGCCAGAAAGAAGAGGCCAAAACACTGCATGAAAGAAAAGCAAAGAAAGTGGAGTCANGAAAATTGCTAGGCTGAAAACAAATGAAGCTGGTAATATCCACTGGTTTCTTCTTTTAACAAAAAAGAAAAGAAAAGACCCTGTCTTCCTCTCTACATAGCCCTGGCTGTCGTAGAACTCANAATGTATACCAGAATGTCTTCAAACTCCAAGATCTATCTGCCTCTGACTCCCAAGTGCTGGGATCAAAGGTATGAGCTACAACACATGGCTACTTAATTTTTTTTTAATTTTTTTTGAGATTATAATATAATTNTATTATTTCTCCTCTTCTTTTCCATTCTCCAACTTTTATTTCATTTGCTTATTCTAGAAGTATTACTTGATTCATTTATAAAAAAAGGGCCAAGAAATTGTTCATGATGTAGAGAGTGAACCAAGGAAATAAAAGGGCCAGGTTTACTCTGGAAGAAAACTAGCTAATGCATCATATATACATGTTAAAATACATGATGACATGGCATCTGTGAAGATAATACAANGGCAGAACATGATGTGGGGCGTATTTTCAATAGCTAAATGGTCTAGATAGNACTCCATGGAGCAAGGGCTTGTCACACAGGCCTGAAAGAAATGAGGAGAGAGGGAGTACCAAGCACTCTGAAGAAGTACCACCCTGTAGTAGCTCACACAGTCCTGCAGAGGAAATCTGTTACTTACTTTCTTCCAATTCTCTGATGCTTTCTCTTCACACTCTTCTAGTTTTGCCAGATCTATGCAAACATCTAAAATTATAGTAACAAGAAATTAAATTGAGGTTTTATGCAAACTCTTGATGACTTTATATTTGTAAAGAAAAAAAAATCACATGGGACTTAATAATAAGTTAAGGGAAATGTAGGAAAATATTACAATACTACAAGAAGGCTCTTTAAATATGACATGAAAAATAGTGAAGTAGAATAATTCATATTGAATTTTAACCTTCCATCATGGAAAGAAAGATGGTTCAATGATAACAGGCAGCATGGGACAGTTCCTATTATCAATAGGTATTTAGAAAGAAGAGATGGTATCTAACATCAACCAGGAAAATAAGCAGGAGTGAGAAGCTAAGTGTTTTTTATCCCTACTCGTGTGATCGTGTATNACTTCAATGATCAATCATAGCAAAGGTTATGTAATCCATTATGTGAAGCATTAGAGCTTGCATGGGTAAACCAACCTTCCTCTAGAATAATTGACACATATGCCAAGAGCTTACCTGATGAAAAAGTAGGTAATATATACTTAAGTTTTAACTTTGTGTTTCCTTTCCATCTAACAATTCTATTTTCTAGGACTTTGCATTCAGACAAAACTTATCATTTAAATGTCACTATGTTCATAGCCCCTGGAAATAATAACACCACCCAACATCAGACTAACTTATTATATACATCTGTTTGTGGGATGTTAGCTATGACAATTATTCAAATTTATGTACCATAATGTACTTTATTTGTTTTTAATAAAACCAATATGTAAACATGTTTAAGGAAAAATCATATAACAAGATAAACAGTAAAACAAAATGTCACTTCCATTTCCTAAATGCAACTTATAATCTTGCAATATTGCACTATTCCGCTACTTATTTTATTTAAAATTAAATATTACATCTTGATTTGTTAACTAATGGCACTTTAGGTAATTTTCCATTATAAAAGATTAAAATAATTCCAACCCATCTAGTTCGAATTTTCTGCCATTTAAGTTANAAAATTGACTACCTATACAACTCTGTATATACACCTCTCAGGTTTCTGATACCAACACAGTATCTTTTATTCTCACTATAAAACACTCATCATCTGTTGCACCTCAGGTACTTTAACTTTTAATCTACAAAGAAAACAAATGTTTTCTTTCTAACTGGCACTAAGTCTGGAGTTCCTTACTTCCAGGACACATTCCAACCACCATGGAGNGATCACAGTTACAAAGAGCTGGTGTGTTTTAAAGCCTTTTCAGATCACTGATTATTTTTAATTAAGGTTATACCAAAATCTAGTAAATGCTACTACTTAAGTAGATAAACTGTAGAATAACATAAGTAAAGCTTTGGGACTCTTAAAACTTTAAGAACATTTTCTGAGGTTGTACTGTTAGTGGATCTTTGTTGTCTATGCTAAGGATGTATCAGCCAGCACTGGTCATTAGAAAAACTTTAGTTTGCTGAGCCCTGCACATCGTCAAAATGTTGACATCTCTCTATACACAATATTAAAAGAATAGCAGAGGTTAATATCCCCATTGACCTTGGCAGAGGGAAAAAGATTTAGTATTCAGAAGTTACCAAGCTAACAGNAGTACATACAAGCATTCAAACTTCAAATTCTCACTTCAAAGTTCTAAATTTCTCTATTTGCAACTATTTCTTTCAGTCATTTTCTCTGAAGTATATTTTTATTTCATTTTATCTTTTAATGAATCTGGAAGGATGACTCTGGAATTAAGAGTAATTGCAGAGGATTCTCGTTAGGAAGTGAGTAAATGTGTATGGTATAGGAACCAGTGACTGTGGATACATGAGTTTCTTGTAACTCAAGTTCCAGGAGAGCTAATACCCGTTTCTTTCCTCTAAAAGCTCCAGGCATGCATGAGGTACACAAATATAGAATTAGGCAAAACACTCGCACACATGAAATAGAAGTAAATTTTAAGATGTGGGCTAGACACTTTAACTCAGACTAAGGGGTTTATAGGACATAAAGAGGGCTGGAGAGATGGCTTAGTGTCTAGGAGTGCTTGCTACNAAAACATGGAACACAAGTTTGGATCCCAGAACACACAGAAAAGCATCCCATACATGCCNAGAACCCCAGCATGAAGGACAACAGAGACAAAGAGGATTACTGGAGCTTGGTGGCTGCCAACCCACCCACAAAATGAAAGCTCAAGGTTCAGGAGAGACCCTACCTGCCTGGCCTCCATGCATTTACCCACATACACACCAGTGCATACCCCATACATTCACTCACAAACACATACACTACACAAATTCAGAAATGCCAAATAAATAAATAAATAAATAGAGTAGAAGAAGCCAGTTATGCTTGTAATTCAAATGATATTTTTTCTCAATGTACTCTGAAATGCACATATCTTATTGTGCAGCAGACTATTAAAAGGGCATACACAGGAATATGTAGTAGATATTTTAAGGTGTGTTACTTTTGTTCATGTTGCATTTGTTTAACTCTGTGAAGCTGTGTTACTGTGCCTGTGTAAAACATTTGATGATCTAATAAAGAAATGGCCAATAGCAAAGCAGGAGAAAGGATAGGCGGGGCTGGCAGGCAGAGAGTATATATAGAAGGAGAAAAATGGGAGGAGAGATCTAAGAACTAAGATCGAGGAGCCAGAGAAGGAGGAGGACTCAAGGGGCCAGCTACACAGTAAGCCACGGAATAAGAAAGTAAAGATACACAAAAATAGAGAAAGGTGAAATCCCAGAGGCAAAAGACAGATGAGATAATTTAAGTTAAGGAAAGCTGGCTAGAAACTAAGCCAAGCTAAGGCCAGGCATTCATAAGTAATAATAAGCCTCTGTGAATAAGTAATAATAAGCCTCCATGTGTGATTTATTTGGGAGCTGAGTGGCGGGCCCACCAAAAGATTAAAAAACTCCCAACAACAGGAATATTTAATAAATATAAAGATGTCAAAAATGTCTCAAATTCCTTGGTCCAGTCTACTAAAAGAAAAGAATACAATGACTATCACTAGGGTTTTGTGCCAATATCATGGCAGCAGGGTCAACTGTTTTACAAACCATTGTTTGAATTCATCAGTTCTAAATACCAACACACAGAAAAGTCAAGTAAGGATTTGTATGGTATTGTTATGAAACATAGCTTTGACATTTAAGACTTCATGAAAGGGGATCAAAGGTCCTCAGGAGATCTCCAGCCAAATAAAGAAAACCAATACCTTAGAGTTAGTCTGTGTGACCAAACTCAAGANAGTTCTACATAAATAACAGAAATACTCACCTACAAACTGACTCAAGTCCAAATCTAGTCTTTTTCTGTATGTGAAATCTGGATCCATTCCATCTCTATGCAATACAATCTGTGACACACACTCGTCAATTAATTTGAAGTACTGCTGTCTAAAACCAAAGAGCAAATATANACTCAATTCAAGAGTATAACTTTACATCTAAACAATATACTTGATGGAAACATGACTTCAAGTTTAAAATTTTCTCAGCATAATTTCAACAGGTGGTGTAACATAGCATGGGAAACCCATATTTCTAATGAGGCCATAACATATTTTTAATGATATATGAGGAAGGTACTATTGATTGAGAATGATTTTCCCATAGTCAGACATTTCGTTCATTTGCACTAAAAAAAGANATTATGAAGATGTGATAGGTACTTAAGCCACCCTCAGAACTTAGCTACTAAAGAGCTACCAGAAATTCATTAATGCAAACCAAGTCACCAAAACTCTTTTCGAAGAATTTCTATTAGAGCTTCACAAAATCACTTTGTGGAAAGAAATTCAAAATTGATACTTGAAATGATAGGAAACCAAATTAACATATCTTACTCAAAAGAAGGCTAGAAACCTTAATATAACATCAATGTACAAAGGCCAAAGTTTAAATAAAGTTTCAAAACAGGATGTGTTGTCAATACAATTCAATCCCCATCTGCATTCCTAACAACTTAGAAACATCTCCTAACTTAAGGCAATGTGAAGAAAATACAAAAGAAAAAGAAAAAATGTGGGCAAAGGCAATTCAAGCAGCAGGGTGGTTTATAATGAGGAACCCTACATCCCTCATCACTTGAGAATTGATTTCCGATCTCAGTGATTTATATACAGTTTTTGATTTTTTTTTTTCTCCAAACCATATTCTTCAAATGTGATGGCCTTTTGGACACTTCAGCTTTTCTCTCAATGAACCACGTATGGGTACCATTATCTCTGTAAAAGTTAATTATGCCTAATGAATCATTTATAATGCTGAATACACCTGCTTCAGTGGAACATGTGGAAAAAGGAAGTTTTCAAATGCTCACAATGGTCCTGAATTCATGGGGACTCAAACAGCAATAACCAACTAGAGNCTGACAGAACCAAGCATGTAACAACCAAGAAATGGGTGAGCATACTTTAAACAGAAGTTTCATTTGCTTCTTACATAAGTTTAAGGTAGAAACACACACTGTAATTAAAAAGGTACACTAATATTTTTAAATGCAATCATTTAGTAGGTTTATGTATCATTTATCAATGCTTAAATCTTTAGTCTATTTTAAACAAAGGACCAGAAAACAGTACATTAAACAATAAAACAGGTTGCTGGCTAAGTTAAGAATATTTACAGGAATTATAGCTCCAACNAAGTTTGATGCGTTAAGAGAAACCACTACGAAGAATGTACAGTTTCTTTTGCCCTTCTCTTCTGTATTGTCTGGTATAGCAAATGACACTTCAGTAAACCCTCTGATATTACCCAGGGGTATGCTACCTAGATTAGGCTTTCCTATAAATCTTATATGAATCAGGTANAAAAAGAACAACTACCCCAACCATCTATGAATGAAATTTCTGCAAAGCTAAAATAACAAACAATTTTATATTTGAGGACCTTGATCCCACTCATAAACTACTAATAAAAGTGGAAAGTGCTATCAAGGCCATTTATTGAGCATACATTGTGTGTCAAGTACTCAGTTCCATGGATGTCAGCCATATCAAGAGAAGGCCTGTTGTTTTCTGAAGAGCAATGGAGAAGTAAATGGAGGTAGGGGAGTGGACTGGGAGGAGAGAAGGAGAGAGAAAGTACAGACAGAATGAAAAATAAATTGAAAAAAAGTAAAATCTGCATTGTGAGAAGCTAAAAAAAAGAATTCAACTCATAGTTTTTATTAATATAATCATACTTAATCTTTCTAGTACAGTCACTTCAGTNCTCAAGTCTGCTTAGAACTACATAATGTTCCATATGAGGTAGACAAAACAATTTGCCAAGCTCATACAGCCAAGACATAATTAACATTATAGAAATGCTATTAATAGCATTCCTGGTGATTAAGAAACAACCACAAAATATTACACATTTATTGCATATTATATANTAAATTAGTGTACTGGCAATGGTTTTCACTGTTTTTCTTTTCATTTTTGAGATTATAATTACATCATTTATCCCTTCCCCTCTCTCCAATATACCCCTTCTTTACTCTTTCAAATGCATAGCCTTTTTTAAAATTGTTTTTATATGAATATATGTATGAATATGTAAATATATGTTTATATATACACACACACAACACACCTTTCTAAATATAACCTGATAATATGTATCCCAATGTACCTATAAAAGACTCCCCTACATAAGGCTCAAAGATCACTGTAGAAGAGGGGCAGAAAGATTGTAAGAGCCAGAGATTGGGGAGTTTGTCTCCTAGAGATGTGAGATGTGTCTCCTAGTAACACNTCAGAAGATAAACCCACAAAGTTTCACCAACATGACTGTCTAAACTCANTGAACAATGACAATAATAGACACGGTTTCAACTTTCAAAGGAGAGGATACAAACAAGATATTTCTAGAGTTGAAAAAGCAACAGTAATGGTATTATATCCACATCTACCTAAATATATGAACAAAGGAAGTAAGTC
>LZPO01117739.1:21073-32144 GCA_001675575.1 Neotoma lepida
AATTAAATTCTTTATCACTTATTTGGAGAATTATGTGAAGAAAACCAATTATCTCTTCATAAAAACATCATGTATGGCTGAAAGTCTTGCCCGATACCATTCTACATACATACAATACAAACAAAAAATACCAGGAATGAAAATTATAAACATCTAATNCCATGTGAATAACAACAAAAATAGAATAGTACAATAATTTTTCATTCTTCAAAAGAACCCATATTCCCAGAGACCTCAAGTTCAATGAGGTCCTAAATAGGGTTGATAAGGCTGCTGTAAAACATTAAAATAAAAACAACTTTGTAATGCGCATTGTCTAAGGAAGGACAAGAATTCAATTTGTCAAGCAATCACTCTTACACTTCCTCAAAAATTNAAGCATACTGTATATTGTATTTACTAATAGAGTAAATTATATAGCTCACCAAACCCCATNACATGTGATAGAAATTGGGTAATCAATTTTTTCACTTCGAGTAGGTATAAATTCCTACTTTTATATGTACCAAGCTTCTTTCTTTTAGTCTATAACCAGCTCCCAAATCATGACACAGAGACTTCTTATTATTTTTGAATGCTCAGCCTGACTTAGGTATGTTTCTGGCTAACTCTTTAAACTTAAAATGTTTTAACATGTTTCTCTTTATCTTTTGCCTCAGGGCTTATACCCTTTCTTTTGCATATCTTACTTTCACTGCTTCTCTATGTCTGGCTGGCTGGCATCTGCCTGGCTTCTTGCCCCAGGCATGTCCCTCAATCTCTTCTTCTTCTTCTTCTTCTTCTTCTCCTATCATTCTTTCTCTTTTTTCTGAGCCTAGATTTCTCCTCCTATTTAGTCTCTCTGCCTGCTAGCCCTGTCTATTCTTTCTCCTGCCTAGCTATTGGCATTCAGCTTTTTATTAGATTAATAGGGTGCCTTAGGCAAGCAAGGTGAAACAGATGCAACATCTTTACATAATTAAACACAAACCCTTACATTGTTAAGCAAATGCAGCATAAACAAAAGTTAACACATTTTACACAGTTAAAGTAATATTCTGCAACATAAACAAATGTAACACATCTTTGCCTAGTTAAAAATAATATTCTACAACATTTATATTCTTGACTTTTTAATCCATGGATGAGATATACCTTTCCATCATTACAAATCCATATTTTAAGAAAGAAAAGTGTTTCTCTCTAAAGAAGCAATGTATATTTGCTGTTGATATGTTTTTCTTCTATGTCTACATTCTACTCCACGTCTAGCAAGAACTACTGGACTATTTACCAAAAAGAATAGAGANGAAACAAACAAACAAAAAATCTTTAATACACTAATTCTATGTATAAACATACAAATATAGTTTTAATGAATTTTTCTCATCTAGGCTGACAGTANTCACATCAAGAGANAAAAACTCTCTTTCAAAAACCACAAATGCAGACATATGAAGGCTTCCTTTGAGTTGGCCAGGGCTGTCAAGGGACTCTTAAAACATGCAGCCTATTGCTGTTGCCCTTGGTTACCTGTCAGAAGTTCTGAAGACATCACGCAGTTCAGAAACAGATCCCAGAGAACCCTGAGATAGACCTGCCCTGAATACCAGCTCCCCGAGGACTAGTTTTCATGATATACGAAGGCTGATAGAANCTTCCAAAGGAGAGGTAACCTACAATTACACCCAGCTACAATTCCTATGAACCACATGAATGATCTGCATGGCACTGCAACCCTACCCTACAGGTACAGTTGTAGCATGCTAATACTGGTGGTAACAAATAGCTCTCTAATTGGAATTGAGACCTGCTCAACAAGATGGAGACCATGCCTGGCACTGAAAANGAGTACCAGGGTCAGTGCTAATAAAGTCACAGTTATTAGAGGAGATTTACTAATTTACTAAAGCAAACTAGTCTCTAAAAACAATCTAAAAATTAGTCCTTATATCTACAGATAAGTGTAGAATTCACTCTTCATCATGGAAAATTCTCTTTGCAAAAAAGATGGAGAAGATCTCTTTGCAACAGATGGAGACAATAACAACAAAAATCACAACTAATCAGAATGCAGAGTCTTAGGGCCCAGCACCAATGGCTACATCCACAAAACACTCCCAATCCTAAGGCCCAGGGAACATTGCAGAAGANGGGACAATGGATCAGAGCCAAAGGATCAGGGAGTTTGCTTTGAGATTGCATCTCCTAGAATGTCAGAAGCTAAATACTCACAAACAACAGTGCCGNAATTGAGACAAATGGGGACAATACTAATGGACATGCCGAAGTGGATGGTGACAAGGTGACAAGAACTCAACCCTATTCAAAGAACTTTAGGCAACAGAGGAAAGCTGGGAGCATGGGAGGCGGTCTTCCCCAGGGAAGAACACACCAATTGGTTGCCCAGTACCAAATGGTCAGTCCTGAAAACATATATACAAGTAACATTATACAGATTGAACAGACTATATTTAGNAACATATATGTATGCATATNTATATACANACATATATGCATGCTATAACAATTAGTAAAAAAATTAGGTCATGGGTTTGAAAGAGAACAGAGAGTGGTCTATGGGAGGGTTTGGAAGAAGGAGAGGGGAGATACGTNNTAATCTCAAATATAAAAANGAGAGGGAAAAGAAGAAAAGGTTTTCTCTGGAGAAGTAATCTTTGTTGTTGTTGATAATGTTATTTTTCTATGTCTACATTCTACCCCAAGTCTAGCAAGGAGTATTGGACTACTGATCAATATGTTTAACCTCATGCTGTTCCCTAAATTGTCTTTTCTCTATCCCTTAAGGAAAAGTTTATGTGAATTGAAAATTCTGGCTTTGGATTAAGACACCAATAGGGGTCTCAGTTCCTGCTGGTTGAAATACATAGTAGTAACTCTTATATTTGATATCTAAACACTAAAATCTGACCAGCATGCTTCTACTGTCAAAACTTAAGATTCTGTAAAGTAGAGATGGGAAATATANCAGAAAACAGGGATAAAAAGAAAAGAAAACACTTNTTAAAAAACAGAAAGCATAAAGCAGTCAACCTTTCTAGTCCATATTCACTCGGCTGGAACCAGTTCATGTCAAAAAGTCAGGTTTAAAATGTTTTCTTTCCATTCCCTTGCCATTCCTTAGTTGGTACCCACAACACTTTTCTTTTCAGCAGGACCATGTAATTTTCAAAACTCTGGAAAACGGGGAGGGGGGGGATAAAAGATATGAGAGAAAGGGTGATTTTTTTCTGATTTTTCTATACTTGTGTATGTTCAGGGAAGCTAAGTCAAACTCAGTCACTAAGGNTCTAGAAAAATGAAACCTACAAGAAAGTAGCAAGAGTGAACAAAATTAGTAGGAAATAGTGTCTAAGCAGAACACTGGTTTAGCAGGGAATAGTGGTATAAAATTAAAGAGCAGGAAGGCAAAAAATGACCCAAATTATTTCTGGAAAGTATTCACAATGATAACTTGTCATAGAAGGAAAAGTTGAAAACTTTTATGTTAANTCTATAAATAATCNTTCCCCAGTTCTAATAATTTGACATAATCAGAGCTTCCAATTATACTTCAATTAATCTAAGTCACACCACATTCCTGTAAATATAAAGCTGCACAGAAGCACAGTGATCTGTGTCATAGAGGAACAACTCTAAAACCAAAGGAAAAGCCCAAAGAGTTCTTACAGGACACAGAATTCGGAGCTAGCGCCCACACTAAGACACAGAACTGGAGCACCACATAATTTCATAGTAGATTGCCTAGTAAGCTGTGGGTACCGGTCTAGAATCTATACTGTGTCGGTTTGGATGAGAACGGCCCTCATAGGCTCATATGCTTGAGTGCTTGGTCCCCAGTTGATAAAACGGTTTGGGAAAGATTATGAGGTATGGCTTTGTTGAAGGTATGGACATGTTAGAGGAAATGTGTTACTGAGTGTGGGCCTTGGGGTTTCAAAAGGCTCCCTCAATCTCTGCCTGCACATCAGGATATAAAGTTCTCAGCTACTGCTTCAATGCCTTGCCCCCTTGCACCATACACCCTGCCATGATAGTCATAAACAAACTTTCTTAAACTGTAAGCAAACCCCTAATTAAATGCTTTCTTCTGAAAGCTGCTTTGGTCATGTTGTCTCTTCACAGCAATAGACCAATAAATAAGACATAGGCCATGCCTAGTAAGCTTAGAAACACTGAAAAAGGCTCAGGAACTACAAAAGCATATAGAAGTTGTGGGCTCTAATACAGATAAATGGATTAAAAAAAAACACACTATGTGCTATAAGACAACTGTTTACTATATAGAAAGAATAAGAACTACTATTAAATGGGAACAAACTCTACTGGGTAAAGACAGCAATTCATGAGTTCAGAGGAAGATGACTAATGATGGAATGGACAGAGACATCAGGATAGAAATATACTACCATACAAATGCGCAGCAAGGCCAATTGCTGAAGATAACACTTACACAACTCTTTGGACATGAAAATGTCAAGCTGGTGCCTACATTGAGTCTTCACCCCTATGCTCTAGCATTTTTCTTACAGGAAGGTAATCTGCATGTTATCAAAAAGAAACATGAGAACCAACCCAACCACAAAACCTTTATCTACCTTTAAGATATCCTAGTACAATGGTGACACAAAGCTTGTAGAAGTAACCAATCAATAACTGATTTGACTTAAGGCCCACTCCTGAAGATAGAACCCATACCCAACACTTTTTGGGTGACCAAGAACCTGAGACTACATTGCCCAGGGACCTAGAGTAAAATCCAATACTACTAGTATAAAAAAGAAAAAAAAGGGGGGGGGAGTAGTGATAAATGATTCCTAATGATATTCTGCTATACTCATAACGTCAGTTCCTTATTCTGCCATCATAAAAGCAGCTTTCTCCTGAAGCAGATGAGAATAAATATAGACAACCACAGCTAGACATTACATAGAGAATGAAAGACCATAGAATACTCAGCCCTAAATGGAATGTCTCAATCAAATNCCTCACCATGCAGNTCAAGGAACCCCACAGAAAAAGAGACAGAAAGAATGTAAGATGAGAGGGGGTGTAGGACACCAAGAAAATAAGGTCCTCTAAATCAACATGAACAATGCTCANAGGGACTGAGGCAGCATGCACAGGGTCTACCAATAAGTCCTCTGTGATTATATTATGGCATCAGGTTTAGTGATTTAATGGNATTCCTGGGCATGTGAATGAGTGGCTCCCTGATTTCTGTGCCTTCTCTTGGGCTTTTTTCCTTCTGTTGGTTTGTCTTTGTCCAGCTATCAATGTGTTCATTTTTGTTTTATCTTATATTNTTGTTGTTGAATATTATTTTAAGATGTTTTCATTTGTTTGTGCTTTGGAACATCTGTTTAATGATGCAAAGATATGTTGTATTCTTTCATATTGCATTTGTTTCACTCTGTGAAGCTGTGTTACTTTGCCTGTCTAAAACACCTGATGGTCTAATAAAGAGCTGATTGGCCAATAGCAAGGCAAGAGACAGGATAGCCTNGGCTGGCNGGCAGAGAGAATAAATAGGNGAATTCTGGTAGGAGCAGAAGAAGAAAGAGCAAAAGAACAAGGAGAGGAGGATCCTAGGGGCCAGCCACCCAGGTAGCAACAAAGTAAGAGTGAAAGTAAGATATACAGAAGAAAAGGAAAAGGCCCAGAGGTAGAAGGTAGAGGGGAAATTAAAGTTATGAAAAGCTGGCCAGAAACAAGCCAAGCTAAGGCCAGACATTTATAATTAAGAATGAGCCTCTGTGTTTTATATGGGAGCTGGGTGACAGGTCCCCAAAAAGGGCCAAAGAGCCAAAGAGCCAAAAAACAAAAAAAAAATTATTTTGTTGTATTTTTTAAAATGAATGAATGAATGAAAATCTAGCCACTAGCGTAAAAGATAACAACTAAACTGTTATTTATATCATCAGAGAAAGGGAAAATAATTTTCTCCAATAAAGTAACGGTGGGTATATCAACCACTCCAGAACAGGCCTCATATTCAGGAATAGATGACCAACATATAATGCACTCTATAGGGTTTTGTGTGTATATGTGTGCTTTTATTTTGTTATAGTTTAATGAAGGGGTTTTTGTTTGGGAAGGAGTGTTTTACTTTATTTTCTTGGTTCTGGGAGTTTTGTTGTCATATTGGGTTTTGTCCGTTTTTTTTTGTTTGTTTGTTTGTTTTGAGAAAGAACTAGAAGTTTGGTGAGTAGAGGAGGGAAAGGATCTGGAAGGACTTGGGAGAAGGGAAAAATACGATCAAAGTTAAATTCTGTTTTATATAGTACAAAATTATAATAAAAAATAAGAACTAANTAGAAAAATAGGGGGAAATAGAAATTAACCTGTTAAAAGTATATGCCATTTCATTAAATTTCAAGTACTTCAAATCTCACATGCAATTTGTGAACAGGGAAAGTGAGTGAAAGACTCAAGCAGATGAAGCTGCAAAGATGATGGGTAAGGTAAGGCCTGGCCAACTGACCACAAAATTCAAATTTAGTCAATAGCGGGTATTACAAAGGATTTTATGAATAAGAGGTAAAATAATAATGACAGATGTGTTTAAGAAACTAGTGGAGAACAGAATCAGAAGCCTTAATCAGTAATGTAAGAAGGATTTGAAGCAGCTGTGCAGTGGTGGTGCATGCCTTTAATCCCAGCACTAAGAATGCAGAGGCAAATGGATTACATGTGAGTTCAAGGCCAGCCTGGTTTATAAAGAGTTCCAGGACAGCCAGAGCTGTTACACAGAGAAATAAAGACTTGAAAAACAAAAAACAAAAAAAAAGGGTAGGTGGGGGCTGAAACATTTGAAATAGTCCAGTAGAAAAATTGATAGAACTTGGACATGAGGATGAAATACTAGTATCCTATATCTATTGGTTAACAAGAAATGATACCAGTAACAGAGAGACAAGAGGCATGGAGAGCAACACTGTCTAAATAATAAGATAAACTGTGCTTTTAACATTCTGTGGCATATATATATATATATATATATATATTAGAATCCTTAATTCATTAAAAACTAGTAATCAAATATCTACCTTACCTTAACTAGGGATAATAACAGAAATTCATGAAAGAGATAAAAGGCATTCTTCATAAAGATGTAATTAACAATGTCTACGTCATATTCAAAAGATGTAAAATATGATCCCCCTTAACTTTGATTAGACTACAGAAATTGTTTTAATGGCATGGCAAAACTACTTTCCACTCAAGCTGAAAGGTGAGAAAACAAGTCAGTACCATGCTCCTAAAAGCATCTGAATTTGAATAAAGCTATCTTTGCACATCAAACTACAGGTCTCACTACTATTGGTTCACACATTTCAATACTTCCAGCCTAACTGGTGCCTACTCTGTGCCAGACACAGTTCTGTGTGTTAGAGTTAGTTGTGACAAGTAAAAGGGATGGGGGTTGTTTATGCACTCCTGTATTAGTCAGAGTTAGTGTTGCTGTGATGAAATACCATTATCAAAAGCAACTTGGGGAAAGACAGGATTTATTTAGCTTCCATATCTGGAGTCACACTCTATGAGGGAAGACTAGGCAAGAACTCTAACTGGGCAGGAACCCATACACAGGAGCCAATGCAGAGGCCATACAGGAGTGTTGCATACTGGCTTTCTCAGCATGCTTCCTTATAGATCACAGGACCATCAGCATAAGGTTGGCACCACCCACAAAGGACTAGGGCCCTCCTCTATCAAATATTAACTTAAAAACTGCCCAAGAGGCCTGCCTACACACTGATCTTACAGAGGCATTTTCTCAATTGAGGTTCCCACCTTACAGAAAACTCTAGCTTGTGTCAAGATGACATAAAACTAGGCAGCACAACTCCCATATTCTTAGCATTTGAGAGACTAGAGGCTTAAAGAAATTATGAGTTTGAGGCCAACATGTGAAGCCAATCTGAGCAACTTAGTAAAAGCCCATCTAAGGAGAAAAAAACAAAAACAAAAACACTATGAAGAAGATTCAAGACTACCTTAAGGTTAACAGCCTAGGCAATCCAAAGATTAAAATGGTTATGTACTAGTGGAAAAGTCTATTGGAAAACAAGGAAGTTAAGGATTTCTAGTATCCCAGATCCCTAATGCTAAGAAGTGAACTTAGGGCCTGTGATATTCTAGGCAACTGTTAAGGCACTGAGACTTTCTTGTATGTTTTTCTTTCATTTATTTCCCTCATATAGATTGACTGATGAATGATTCGTTGATATTTTTGAGGCAGGGTCTCATTAGGTTGCCCTGGCAGACCATCAGCTTGTGATCTTGTCATTCTCCTGCCTCAAATTCGCAACTAGCTGAAATCACAGGCCTGAACTACCCTACCAGAAATCTAAAGTTGAAAATATCTATTATGATAAGAATCAAAACTAAATAAAAAATAAAACTAAGAAAGTGGATAGAGGTAATACTAGTAAAAAAGACATTTCTATGCAATAATACTCTAAAATCAGTATCTCAAATAAAATCAACTGAATGAGAAAGAAAAGATGGCATTCAAGGAATGGTTTTCAATTGTAGGTTATAGAAATCAAAAGTAAATGGGCTCTAGAGAAGTACAAGGGAAGTGATCAGGACTGTTGAGTCCTAGAACAAAGAACGTATGATGAACTGAGTCAAAATGGAACTATAACACAATACAAATGATTTCTACAAAAGAACAGAGTGACTCACTGCTTGACGGCCTAACACCTACCATCTCCTGTATACTATAAATAAGCAGTAAATAAAGTGTACAATTCAAACTGACTCTAAACTATAATCTTCCTTGCTCCAAATGCATGAGAAATACTGCTCTTTGCCCTTTGTGTAAGCATTCCTACATAAGGACACTTATCTTTATTTGTTACTGAGCAGATTCAATCTGAAATTTCAAAAATCAAATATTATAAGTTCACTTGATTGTTCTCTTCCCAATTCTCAAAAGTTCTACTTTCAAGAACAAAGTTATCTTTAACAACCCAATACTACCTGGAGGGTTAAGGGGGAGAGGTAATAAAAACAGCTTCGTACTGGCATAAAAACCGACATGTGGACCAATGGAATCGAATTGAAGACCCTGACATTAATCCACACATCTATGAACACTTGAATTTTGACAAAGATGCCAAGACCATACCATGGAAAAAAGAAATCATCTTCAAAAAATGGTGCTGGCATAACTGGATGTTGACATGTAGAAGAATGCAAATAGATCCATATCTACTGCCATGCACAAAACACAAGTCCAAGTGGATCAAAGACCTCAATATAAAACTAGTTACAGTGAACCTGGTAGAAGAGAAAGTAGGAAGTAGTCTTGAACACAATGGCACAGGAGACCACTTCCTAAATATAACACCAGTAGCACGGACACTGAGAACAACAATTAATAAACGGGACCTCCTGAAACTGAGAAGCTTCTCTAAGGCAAAGGACATGGTAAATAACACAAAACGACAGCCTACAGAATGGGAAAAGATCTTCACCAACCCCACATCTGACAGAGGGCTGATTTCCAAAATATATAAAGAATTCAAGAAACTAGACATCAAAATACCAAACAATCCAGTTAAAAAACGGGCTACAGAGCTAAACAGAGAATTCTCAACAGAAGAATCTCAAACGGCCAAAAGACATTTAAAGAATTGCTCAACATCCTTAGTCATCAGGGAAATGCAAATCAAAACATCAGGGAAATGCAAATCAAAACGACTCTGAGATAACCAGCTTACACCTGTCAGAATGGCTAAGATAAAAAACANTGATAACAGCTTATGTTGGAGAGGATTCAGAGCAAGGGGAATACTCCTCCACTGTTGGTGGGAGTGCAAACTTGGGCAGCCACTTTGGAAATCAGTATGGTGGTTTCTCAGAAAATTGGGAATCAATCTTCCTCAAAACGCTCAAAACCCACTCTTGGGCATATACCCAAGGAATGCTCAATTTTACCACAAGGACAAATGCTCAACTATGTTCCTATCAGCATTATTTGTAATAGCCAGAACCTGGAAACAACCTAGATGGCCCTCAACCAAAGAATGGATAAAGAAAATGTGGTACATATACACAATGGAGTATTACTCAGCTGTAAAAAACAATGACCATATGAAATTTGCAGGCAAATGGATGNAACTAGAAAATACCATCCTGAGTGAGGGAACCCAGACTCAGAAAGACAAACATGGTATGTACTCACTCATAAGTGGATACTAGATGTAACGCAAAGGACAAACAGACTACAACCCAGAACTCCAGAGAAACTAGCTATCAAGGAGGACCCTAAGAGGGACAAATGGATAGCCCTGGGAAGAGGAAATTGAGGAGATCTCTATGAGTAAACTGGGGGTGAGGACAGGGCAATGGAGGGTGGGAGATGGGGGATGAGAACATAAGGGAACAGGATGGTGAAGCTGGAGCAGGGATGATATGGGGGAGCAGTGAGGGAGATATCATGATGGAGGGAGATGTCATGGGTATGGGGAGAGGCAAGGTGCTGGAAAGGTTCCCAGGAATCCACAAGGATGACCCCAGCTTAGACTACTAGCAATAATGGAGAGGGTGCCTGAACTAGCTTGCCCCATTAATCAGATCAGTGAGTATCCTAACTGTCATCATAGAGCCTTCATCCAGTAACTGATGGAAGCAAACGCAGAGATCCACAGGCAAGCACCAAGCCAAGCTCCAAGAGTCCAGTCAAAGAGAGAGAAGAGGGATTCTATGAGCTAGGGGCATCAAGATCATGATGGGGAAACAACCAACCAAGCTAGTGGGAATTCATGAATTTTAGACCAAAAGCCATGGAGCCTCCNTGGGACTGGACTAGGCCCTCTGCATAAGGATGACAGTTGTGTAGCTTTTTCTGCTTAAGGGGCCACCTGGCAGTAGGATCATGATCCATCCCTGGTGCATGAGCTGGCTTTTTGGAGCCCACTACCTATGGTGGGACACCTTGAATAGCTTGGTGAAGGGGGTGGGGCTTGGACTTGTCTCTGTATATACCCGGCTCTGCTGACTCCCCATGGAAGATCTTGCCTTGATGGAGGAGTGAATGGTTGTGGTGTGTGTGTGG
>LZPO01117740.1:0-10399 GCA_001675575.1 Neotoma lepida
TGGCCCAAGGAATCTAGACATAATCTCTTTATAGACAGGGAGGTATTGCTGAGGTTTAGTCACGGGAAAGAATGACTGAGGACACCTGAGTAAGGCGGCAGGTGGGAAGTAGGTTTCAGTTCAAGTCAATAGTGTCAGGACAATTCAGTGGACAGAATGGTTGGAGAAGTACAGGGATGGGGGAGGTCCCAGGGTGCTGGTTTGAGAGGCATAGAGAACACTGAATAAATTCAGAAAGAAGTGCAGAATTGGCATGTGAGTGAACAAGAGTTAAGGTGTCTCGTTCTGGTATGCTGTATTTCTAGAACTTTCAGGTACAGTGATTATTAACAGAGTTTAGCCTAAGTTTAAGAAGGTGTCTGTCCAAAGGATCTGTGTACTCTCACAGAGGAGAATTCTCATCAGTTTGTGTTGGTCTTATGTTCCAGCCTATGCTGAACGATATTTTCTAGCTAGTTGTTTTTTGGTTTTGTGTTTGTTTGTTCTGTTTTTGTGTTACCTCCATCCCTGTAACTATTCTTGTTTACGTACCTCTTGCTGACCACGGTTTCTTACACTATGAGACATAACCCCAGGGGAGATCATGTAAATGAATGTGAGGGACATGAAAATTTTAGAAAATGGAAAGATTTGTGAACATATAATATTCAAAAGTTAGTTCAAAAGAAACATGCAATGAACCAGAGATGTTTCTGTCAGTGTGCACCTCTGTTATACAATGCAGCTTCACTATAGCCTTTGTTTTGACACTCATATGTACTCTTAGCTCCATACATGTCAGGCCATTCAACAGTAATGAAAACACTGCATGAATATCTCAGCTCAGATTGGAGACTACAGTGTGCTATGGATTGCTGTGATTTTACTGTACATGTCAAGTTCTCTACTCTTATGAAAACAGTGATTTAATTATGGAAAACAACTTTTTAATATTTTCCTCTGTCATTATTTAGCTTGTATCAAATTANTGTGTCTTTGGATTGTTGAATGATTTCTAAAACTGTTTCAATTGCTGAGTTGAGTTGCACAGAGAACTATTAAATGAGTTTTGGCTTTGGATTAAGACAGAATTTCCAACAGTTTCTGAAATGGCCCTAAACACATTTGTCATCTATGTATTCATGTGAAATGGGAATCTTCGGCATTGACAATTATAAAATAGCAGTTAATGCTTCCTGTCCTGCAGTGTCAAATATGCAGTAAAAAGCCAAGTGTTTGTGTAAAAGTAAATAAGCATATCCATCGCTTCATTAGAATGTAAATTTGGCTCTGATTTAATAATGTCAAAATTGTATGTCTACTGAAGAACTGTTTTCAAATAAATATCTTATAATTTATTATCAGCATTTTATTTCCATACTTATTTTTATGTTTGTATATATGCATTTATTTTTAAAAACTTTTTATTGATTCTTTGTGGAATTCACATCATGCACCCCAATCGTTCTCATCTCCCTGTCCCTTCATATCCGCCCTCCACCCTTACAACCCTCCCCCAATAAAATAAATAGATGAAAACAAAAAATCTCATTGTGGAAGCTGTAGGATATCAGTGAGTCACATAGTATACCATTTAGTCCATACATCTTTACTTGCAAATTCATTGCAGTGGGTCATTGGTCTGTTTGGAGGCCTCTGGTTCCTGCTACACTCTCTATACTGGATCCTTACTGGGACTCCTCTTGGATATCCTGTTGTTGCCTTGTGTCATGGAGATCCTGTAGCTTTGAATCTGCAAGACCGGCCTCTTCACATGCTCCAGCAGTTCACAGATGGGGTGGATATTGGGGAGGGCTAACTCAGCTCTCGATCTGGCCTGGGTGGTAGCTGAGTTGATCAGCCCACCAGCTCTTCTGCATCCTCACCACCAAGGAGAGCTCTCCAGGATTGCCCTGGCTAGCTCACCCAATGTTGCAGGCAGCATAGGGCGGGGCCAGTTCTCCCTCTGCTCATCTGCACCCACACCATGACGGCCAGCTCTACTGTGCTTCCCAGGCAAGGTGCAGGACCTGTTCTCCCAGGGGCTGCAGCCAGTGAGGGGCAGGGCCAACTCTGTGTAGCCCTTGGGTATTAATATGCTCCCAGGTGGCAGTCCAGACCAGGGACTTCCACATGGCCTTTGGTGGTGACATGGGTCATGGCTATCAACACAGACCCCTGCTGCTGCATGACCATGGACCTAGACATGGCCCTACAGTTTTACTGTGCTGTGTCTAACTTTGGCCAGAGATTTATTTCTTTTAGAAACTTTGGGTTAGACAAACACTTGAAGACACCTAGAGGCCCCACCCACCTCGAGGCAGAGCAGACAGGAATAAGTGGCCCCACCCAACATGTGTTCCACCCACAGCACAAGCCAGCATGATGTGAAAGTATTAGGTGGAGAGATGGGTCAGGACTTCGCCATGTCCTCAGGTGGCTTTAGAGGCTACTCACACCAGGCTGTTTCTCTCCACTCTTGCATTTCAGATCCATTTCTCTTCATAGTGCTCAAACTGTTCCCTTCTCTTTCTCTCCCAAATCTCCTCCCCTCTATAGACCACTCTTCACTTCATACTGTGCAGCGTTTATTTCAGTTCCCATTCAAACAATCCCNCTGAGAATGTAGTGTTCTTATTGTTCTGATATAGACAAAGCAATGGAAATGGGCAAAGTCTCCCCACTCTGCAGATAGTNTCAAGAACATTGCCCACAGTTACCCAGTGAATAATGAGGAACCAAGCTCTCAGCTCCATGTCTTATCTGAAACCCCATGTTCTTACTGGACAGCCACCTGTGTGATTTACAGCAGCAGAGACACTTNCCTGGTGGATCTGTGGTTTATAAGCTGATATGTGTGGGAGAGAGGGGAAGCAAATACATGAAACAGGAGTACATTCATGAATCCTTGCCTGTAGTACTGGGAAGAGTCAAATGCCCTCTTCCCAACACACACACACACACACACACACACACACACACACACACACACACGTATTGGCAATACTTAAATATGCCCCCACCCTTAGAATCTCCTTCTGTTTTCCTGTTTCTGAAAAAATAAGTGAGGAACTGCTTTTATTTTCTTAAATACTATCAAATTGTTCATTTTCCTGTCAAAGGAAAGCATTCTGCAGTAGCCAGACGGCCCTTCAGGCGTAGGATTCTTACAAAGTGAGTTTTCCCACAGTGACTTTTTTTCCTAAGTAAGGAGAAAAAGGAGTGGGTGGATGAAAGCTGTCAGAGACAGGCATGCCTTTTTCTCAGGGGCGGTTCTCACAATGGCAGTGTATTAGCTGGGAAAACTAGTTATTTCTGTGAAAGTCAGATTTGAAAGGGCTCTCCTATCCGAGGGTGTACAGTGGGCTATAAGAGACAAAAGGAGCAGCAGACACGACCCTAGTCATCTACAGCTCCCAGGCTGTTGATTGTCCCAAAGAATCCGACCTCTGAAGAGCAGCCTCTAATAGGTCAGAGTGTGAGAGCACAGGGTCCTGTAGAGGCAAGAGGACCTTCACAGCCTCTCTGAGGTTGTCTGAAAATTTTCAGAGGAAGCAAAAAGATGTGGATAAATATAGACTTTCACCTTGAAATGCCATAAAGGCAATAAAAGCAGGGCATAGTAGGTTAGGACAGGGTGGTTTGCAGTGCTTCTCCTTCATGTTTTATGTGAGTTTCCAAGCAACAGAGCTGCTCAAATCTAAAGAAAGGAAGTAAGTGACAGGCCCAGCAGAGTCAGGTGCTGGGTGTACTAGCTAGAGCCCAAATACAGCTCTGAACACAGCAAGCTGCTTGCCCCATCCACGGTTCTGCTTACAGCCAACAACCATTCTTTATGGTGTTGCCAGCTAGCCATTCTTCTCATCTCCTCCTCACTGTCCTCAGGACCTTGTGATGGCTCTACAAATCTAACTTGTCCAGCCAGTGCACATTTCTCCTTCTTCCCTGAGGCAGGAACACACATAGCACCTGTCTTAGATGGCTTTTTATTTGGTTGTTACTATAATTGAATACCACAAGCTGTGTGACTGGTAAAGAAGCAAGTTTACTCAGGTAATGGTTCTAGAGTGCCGGAGGCCAAAAGTTAAGGCTACACTTGATGTGGAACTTCTTATCTCGTAANAAATTGATAACAATTTGTTTAATTCACAATTTTGTGGACAGGGAATTTCGATGCCCCACTGCAGTGAGCCAGCACCAGTAGGTGATGGCTGACTTTACGTATCTGTCAGCTTACGTGTTGGTTGGAGATGCCTTTTAAAATTTTTTCGATTTATTTCTGAGATTGTAATTTAATTACAATGTTTCTCTTTTTCCCTTCCTCCCTCCAAACCCTCCCACACACCCTTCCCAGCTCTCCTTCAAATTTACGGCCTCTTTTTCATTAATTGCTATAGTATACACTTATGCATTTGTACATACATATATATATTAATAAATATAACTGGTTGAGTTCATATAATGTTACCTATATGTATGTTTCCAGGGCAACCAGTTGGCATTCTCTTCCCTGGGGAGGGCTGCTTCTCCTGCCCCAGCTTTCCTCAGTGGCCTCTAGTTCTTTGTGTAGGATTAAAACCTTGTGGGCTTTTCCCTGTGCAGTTTGTCATGCTCATGGGTGTCCTCTTTGTTCAGCTCACAGTTGTGTGGTCCTGTTGGTGTGACTTTATGAGTGTAGCTTCTGGTGTTACTAGGAGACATAATCTCACAGCAAAGTCCCTGATCTGTTGGCTTTTACAATCTTGCCACCCCCTCTTCTGCAATGTTCTCTGAGTGTTAGGTGTGGGAGTGTTTTATAGATGTATCCACTAGGACTGGGCTCTGCTGTGGGACTTCTTGTTGGTGAGGACTCTCTACAAAGCCCTGAGATAGTGTACATGACAGAGAAAGCNCAATTCATTTTATTTTTTATTCTTGGAGAATTTCATATATATATGTATACATGCATACATATATACATACATACATGTATATATATACATATATATGCAATGTATTTTGATCATACCACCCTCCGTCCCTCTCTTCCAACTCTTCCTTGGCATATCACTGTACTTTACTCTCCCAACTTTTTTTCTCTTATATTAAAAAAATCTTTTCATAAACCACTGAGTCAAATTGTTTTTTACTGTGTGTGCATGGGTGCAGTGTCATCCACTAGGGTCAAAGGAAGCCTACCAGGGGCCATAGCCCTGAAGAAAACTAGCCCCACCACCCAGCAGCCATCAAACTGTCAATAACTCCTTAGCTAGGGGTGGGACCTGGTAAGTCCCCCAGCCCCAGGCGCTGGAATGTTAAGTGGCTTGGTCTTGAGCAGGTAACTGCAGCTGCTGTGAGATCACAAGGGAACTACAGCCAAAAGACTGTTTTGTTTGTTNTTCAGCAGTCCTCACCAATTTAAATTTTTTCTGCTCCCTGTTCTATGATAGGGCCTGAGTATGCCCCCCCTCTCTTTCTCTCTCTCTTCTCTCTCTGTGTATGATATAGATACCCATTTAGGGTTGAACATTCCACAGTTACTTGTGCATGGGTTCTCTCTCTCTCTCTCTCTCTCTCTCTCTCTCTCTCTCTCCTCTCTGTATATATGATATAAATATCCATTTAGGGTTGAGCACTCCACAGTCACTAATTCCCTGAAGTTTGAACATTTGTGAGTCTCTGCATTCACCATCACCCACTGCCAACAGAAGCTTCTCTGATGAAGGCTGAGAACTGCACCAATCTGTGGGAATAGAAGTAAGCCTTTAGGAGGAAGTCCAACACTACATTGTTTATCAAAATAACAGTAACAGGTTCTCCCTCAGGACCNATGACATTTCCAGCCATGGGTTCTTAGCTGTGGTTTATAGTACCAAGCACGAGTTCTCTCTTATTGAACAGCNCTTAAATCCAGTCAGAAAATGGTTGGTTACTTCCAATATATTCATGCCACAATTGCATCAGTGGGCATGTCTTGCCAGGGCAGTCATTCTTACAGCTTGCCTTGGTCCACAGCTAGGTAAGACTGTTGATGGCCTTTCTCCTCCAGTACACTGCATGGCACCTTCTGACTCTGTGAAAGCTAGACAGTGGGGTGGAATCTTCCAGATCAATGCTAGCTTGATTTTCCTGTGTCCCATGACAAATGTGCTTCATGTCTTAACAACAGGGTCTTACTATCATGTTCTGCTGGGCAGCCAAGAGCAATGGCAAAGTCCTGTATTATTTTGGCAATCATTAGGATCCCTCTGACNAATAATTTAGGCAGAGATATCCCACATCTGGCCCTGGGATTTTTGTTTGATAATCTATGGCTTTCAGGAGGAGCACAATCCCAACCCTCCCCAGATGTAAGGTAACTCCATTCCAACTCTTAAAAAATATTTCTTAGGAAGCTTATGAAAGAGTAGGGTTTCTTATGGATTTTCAAGGATCTTTTTTTGTTGCTTATCCCTTCCTTTTCTACACTTCTCCCTTTCTCCTCATTTCCCAGTCCTTTCCCTACTTAAACCTTCCCACTACATTATCTCCCTTGTCCCTTCACACCGCCTGGGTCCTACTATCCCTCTCCCTTGAGACCTTCTCTTCCTCCCAANGCTCCTTTCTAGTTCCTGGCTTCTGCAGGTATTCCAAGTTAATCCACAATAAATAAATACTTTCTAAAGTCAATTTAGCACTTAGGCATGAGTGCATGCATTTGTATGTGCATGAGTATGCAGAGTCCAAAGACAGCTTGAGGAAGTGGCTTCTCCCTTACCATGTGAGCCCCAGGGATCTAAAGTAGGTCATCAGACTTGGGAGCAATGGCTTTTAGCCACTGAGCCACCTTGCCAGCCCAAGAGCAATGACCTATGAATTCGTTAATTTATTATGTTTGAGAGCAGATGTCTTGGTGGCCCAATCATCTCCCAAAAGCTTTCTTTAAATATTATTAATAAATGGCCTTTAGCATTGAAGTCCCTTTGATTATCCAGTTGCCATATAACTTAGTAGGGGAAAGTAGGTCACATTCTAACCTCCTTTGCCATGTGTTATCAAGGTTAATGAAGCAGATAGGGAGACTCTGAACATGGGTCATCCCTCAACTTGGGGGNTATAAAGCTCTTTGCCTTTTAAAGCATAAACCTTAACATAATTACTAGTTCTTGTTTAGGGGTTCAATATATTAGGACTTAGTTAAAATTAATTTAATTCAAACTCAGCAACTAAGTTTCTCAACTAATTTTAACACATAGTTCTTTTTATTGCTCTAATTTTTTCGACTAGATGAAATGTAAATTAATGAAAGAAAGAAGCTTGTGAAACTTCTCATCTGACTGTAGTCAGTAGGTGCTTAGGTGTCTATTGGTGTACTTGTTAGTGCTAANGGAAAAGCACACAGCTTCATCATTCAGTTAGCTTCTCTTGATGTGATAAACACCATGACAAAAAGCAACTTGGAAAGAAAGGGTTTATTTTAGCTTACAACTCCCAGGTCAACAACCTATCATTGAGGGAAGTCAGGAAAATAACTCAAGTCAGAAACATGGAAGCAGGAACTGAAGCAGAGACCATGGAGGAATGCTACTTACAATCAGATCAAAGCAAAAACAGAATCCCACAGTGTAAATAGCTCAGCATCCAAAGTCTGGACTCACTAATGATTTTCTGGGCTTCCAAAGGCTTGGGTAGCCCCATCTCTCCAGCTACGCCACTGCAGCACACTACACAACTTGTCTTACAGTCTTAGGTCTATAGATAGAATAAAGATAACAAAAAATGTGAAGAAGGTGATTAACTGGAAATTAATCCTCATTTCAGAAGACCCACAGTATACAATCCCACCAAACAATAGGCACAGATTCAATTACTAATTCAACCATGGCAAAGCAGCCTAGGGCCAGAAGGAAGTTGGTGGGCAAATTCAGCCTTCACTTTGAAACTCATCCATCTGCCATAATCAAGAGATTCATCTTCCAGGCTCTCAATGGCCAGCACTTCCTACTCATCACCAAATGTTGATTTAGCAATCTTAAGAACAATTTTCTGTTTGCTAAACTTGTCCACATTTTATATTGACTTTGACTGCTTAAAATTCTTCTGATGACATTAGTGAAAGAGATATTTTCTGAAAGGTTTTCAGAGAACTGAAATTATATAAATGCATTTCAGGATAGAATCTTTGGAATGTTTGTTATTTTTCCTCTTCACAGGGCACAGCTAGCCCTGGAGAGGAGGCTTCCTACACGCATGGATGGCAGGAATATTCAGCTGGCACTCAATGCTCTGAGGTCCAAATGGAAGTGGCCACAAAACTCTAGAATTCACTCTGTTTCCTCCAGGCTGACTCCAATCTTCTCCCTCAACTTGCAGATGTCTTGGTTCTTCCCGTGTAGAACTCTCTTCCGCTTTTCCATAGAATCCATTTCCATAGATAATGGGCTCCATCTTCTATGTTGCCTATTTGCTTTGTCTTCTATTCTTTGATCTGGCTGCTTGTTTTAAAAACCAGTCTTGGCAGCTGGCCTGTTCGGCAAAGTCTGTAATGTGTCGGAATTTTAAAATGCCTCAGGGAGCCCTGTTGCCCCTGTGAGAACCATCCAACACTGCAGGGAGTCCTTAACTCTACCTGAAGGAATGTATGGCACTTCTGATTATGAGGTGCCAGATNAGACATAGGATAGATGGTAAGTGGAGGGCCACCTGACCAGAGAGGCCCAGTAGAGCACACCTATAAAGGAAGGAAGCTCTTTGCTTAGAAAATAGGACATGCTAATTGAGACAGTGCCAGGCCTATATTGATTGTTCTACAGTTCTATGCTATTTTTCAAGGAAACGTACAATTTCGACTATTCATTGATTTTTTTGTGGTCAAATATAGATATTCTACACACACATTATTCAGGATTTTAAATTACTATTAAGTGATTGATTTCTAAGAGGTTATAATTTAGTTTGTGCTGGTCTCTTTGAATAGGGGATTTTAAAACTTGGCACCATAGCCTATGTTCTTGCCTGTTTCTTAACTGGGTCTTTTGTTGCTGAGTTGGTTCAGAAATCCATTTNTTTTAATTTGAATATTTAAAAAATTCAANTTTTAAATTCTTTCCCAGGTGTTAATTACTAGAAATTTAACATTAAAAAAAATACTGTAGCACGGAACCATCAGAGGAGGTCCTCTCACTCACAGTGTCCAGGCAGCTCTATCAGTTCAAGGGCTCCCAGTCTCCACTTCCCTCCTCCCCCGAGACAGAAGTGTGGCCCAGAAAACAAGAGAGCAGTGAGAAAGACCTAATAATGGGCATTTGCATTGTGCCCTTCNCCATGATGCATNTGATGCTCTTCCAAGTCCCATCTCCTGCCCTTTATTACCAAAGCCAAATGCACAGGCCTGGCATGTACTTATTCAGGAAGCAAATGACATATTTGGCTTTATTTAAGGGAGGTCCTCCCCTGGTGGTAGGGGACTGGTGAAATTTTCTCATCCATGGAAAAATGCTTGAACCTTTGCCTTACTACACAACTACTACACAATACTAAAAAAATATTATGTTGTAAGACATCTACTGACTGATTCTTAGGAGAAGGAGAAGACAGCAGATGCAGATGTGAAACACACAGCTACCTCAAGATAGCAGTGACCCCTGNACTGATCTCCTCCAGTTCTGCCTGGACACAGGCTTCAAGTGACTCAGTGGAAGCATCCTCCCTGAAAGGGTCTGGAGTGATTTCTGGCCTTTCGACTATATTGCCATGCCTAGTGATCGCTGTAAACTCAGTTTCTTCCTACAAAATAGGAGAAATGACATCACCCTGGAAGGGCTTAGGGCAGGAGAAACTAAGGTTTTTTTGTTTTTTTTTAAGTGAAATGGTTCTTCACAGCACTGCTGAAACCCCATTTTCCCAGGTTCTCAGTTGTAGAGGCAAGGAAGGGAGTAGGTGACATTTGCAATGGAATGGCATCTGAGCCTCTCTAGTGTCGTAATGAGACTCTGAGCCCTGGGTCTTGCCCTCTGAAGTTGAATGACATTTTTCCTTCTCTGTAATCCTTGACCTCCACTGGGCTTCTTGAGTGNCTCCTTCTGGGTCTTCAGTGCCCCTGAAAGAGGAGATGTGGAAATGAGCCAGAAGGACTCTATCCCTTGTGATCCACAGTGAGCTCAGACTTGTTTTTCAAAGTTTCTTTCTCTAGGCTCAGAGCTGGATGCAGGCTCTGTTCCCTGAGTGGTATCCAGACCCAAATGTCTGAAGCATGAGTATAGGGTCTTTAAAGCAGAAAAAGCATTCTCACAGAACTTGGTAGTGTATTTGAGGACCTCTAGGAATCTTTACGTCTTAATTGGAGTCATGATATTCATCCTATGATTGTAGTAAGGGGTTGCAGGAGATAAAATAGAGTCTTAGGGTAAAGCCTTGGTACACCAGCCCCCATTCTGTGGTCACTCTGCACATTTATCAACAT
>LZPO01117741.1:24300-38827 GCA_001675575.1 Neotoma lepida
GTATTCCCATTCACAAAGCTGATGTTGATGAGTGTCCTTAGATAAGGAGTCTTTTCTGTATTTCATCTGCATGATATCTTCAGTGAGTAGCCGGATAACTCTTCCCCATGTTCTGCCCTGTGATCATGTGCTTTTATTACATGAATCTTGGAGGCTTGAAAGACAGCTGAGCAGGTAAAGCACTTGGTGGGCAAGCCTTAAGGCCTAAGTGAATTCCCAAATTCCATGTAGAGGTGGAAGGAGACAATGCCACAGAGTTTTTCTCTGAGCTCTTCAAAGATGCCATGGTACTTGCACAACTTCCATGTACATCACACACACACACACACACACACACACACACACACATATTAATATTGCAAAAAATAATTTTTAATTATATGTCTTTATCCTAAAATACAAATAATCCAAGATATTTATTGATGCTTTAAAAAGTGCTGTTTGCACTCTTTTATATGTTTGATCATTCCATTATCAAACTCAGACTCTTCTCTATTACACTTCTAGGAAGCTTCATGTTTTGACAGTTTCTGTACAGTTACTCTGAATCTGCTTTGTGGGACTATCAAAGGGGCATGCAGCCTATTATCCAGTTCATACCTCGATATCAATTCCTTTCANGTGATTTATTTATTTATTTTGCCTGCCTGCCCTCAAACACACACTCCTAAGAAGTTTATGAAAAGCAAAGGTGGAATAAAATCTGCATATATTCTTGCTGGGTGTTTTCCACTATATTATCTGTCTGTAAGACTTTCCATGTTTGAGTATCACAGAGAAACACGACACTTTTCACAAAGTTAATAATTCTGTATAATAAACTGACTTTAGGTACACTAATTAATAAAGCCTTTTAGCAGGGGCTGATTGATGATTATCTACTGGGTTATATTTTGTGTGATAAGAATTTGTGACAGGAACTGTTAGGTCTTGAGGAAGCTCATTTAAATAATGTTTACTATAGTGAACAATTTACAAAGGGCACTTTCCTATCATATGATTTGTTTTNTTAACCAAAAGAGAAGAAAAAAAACCTTTNATACTAGTACCTGGAGGGATAGAATTGGGAGACATTATACTAAGGGGCCTGTTGGGGACTGGGAAGCAGAAAAGTATAATAGGAAGTATGTCTGAAGCATATCTTTATTCACTCCACAATAAGAAGACAAATCAAATATGAGGCCAAATGGAGCATTCATTTGTGTGTGTGTGTGTGTGTGTGTGTGTGTGTGTGTGTGTGTGTGTGTGTGTGTTTTAATGAAGCTAACCCCTTTGTTAAGCTCTGCAAAACTAGACATTCTAGCTGCAGAGCTTCTTAGGTAACTCTATGGTCAGCTGATTCCACTTTGATAACTACTGTGCTCAGTACCTTCCACTGCAACNAAAGGAATACTACATATCTGTATTGTCTATTATCACATAGCAGTATTACTGTATACAATGTGTTGAAATAATATGTATTATGGTATCACAGTCTGTGGAAGCCTCTAGTACAATATCATGATCTTGTTCTTTTCAAGGTCTTACATGAGTGTAATTAAGCTCTTGTTTAGGGCTGACACTGCCTATCNGGCTTGATTGGGAAGGATGCACATCCAGGCTTACTTGTCAATTTTGATGTGCTTTTGGACANCAATATCTTAGTTTCTTCCTGGCTGTAGGTAAGAAGACAGCTCTCTGTTCCTGATCATAGGAACTTTTGAACATAGACATGCATTACTTTGAATATAGTCAAGGAGGGAGATCAATAACATTGACATTATAATTCCACATGTGAGGATTATGGGATGGAAGAAAGCCATACATTGCATTTTTACTGGTTAGTTTTAATGTCAACTTGATACAAGCTAGAGTCATAAGAGAGGAGGGAAGCTTAATTGAGAAAAATTCCCCATAGGATTGAATTGTAGACAAACCTGTAGAGCATTTTTTTAAATTAGTGATTTATGAGGTAGGGCCCAACCCATTATGGGGGTTGTATGCTGTGGAATAATCTTTTTGTAGATGGTTAAGATTTTTTACTCAGATTGGTTTAATAAAAAGCTGATTGGCTGGTAGCCAGGCAAGAAGTATAGGCCAGACAACCAAACTAAGGACACTGGAAGAAGAGCAGAATCAGAGGAGATGCCAGCAGACATGGAGGAAGCAGGACATGTAGNAAATGAGGTACAAGGCATCAGCCATGTGGCAGAGGGTAGATAAGAAGTATAGGTTAATTTAAAATGTTAGCTAGTAACTAGCATTAGCTAGTAACAAGCCTGAGCTATTGGCCAAGCATTTATAACTAATATTAAGCCTCTGAGTGGTTACTTGGGAGCAGCTTGTGAGACAGAAACTTCTGCCTACAGTTGCCTTCCTTAGGCTGATGGTCCTGAGTTCTATAAGAAAGCAGGCTGAGCAAGCAATGGGGATCAGCAAAACACCTCCAGGATTCTGTATCAACTCCTGCCTCCAGGTTCCTGCCTTGTTTGAGTTCCTGCCCTGACTTCCTTGGATGATGAACTGTGATGTGGAAGCATAAGCTCCACAAGTTGCTTTGGTCATGGTGTTTCATCACAGAAATAGTAACCCTAACTAAGACAATATTCATGCATGAGAAGACATCAAGTTCATGGGATGTGTGTCTATATAAACAACACCTCAGCTCCTGAATTCACTTAATGTAAGGTCTAGTGAGTTAAGATGAATAGCCATAGGTAATCCAGTGAGAATCCAGGAACTCCCAGAGTTAGTTTGAGCACTGCTTTCTTTTTTATATTTTTAGTGATAATTATTTCATAAAAAATGTTTAAATAAAAGGTACTTACCCATTCATATAACAAATGTCAACATGTATAATAGAGTATATTTGTATATGTGAATGTGTACATAAATATCTGATATCTGCCTAAACATGTCTCTGCTTTCCTGAAACCTACATAAGCATGACAAGACAACAGTGAACTAATAACAAAATGTACAGTGTGCTAATTCAATAGATGCCACATGTGTAAATAAGTTTACATATGTGGCTAGAGAGTTTGAAGCATATGGAAGTTCAGATGGATACTCATGGAAGACTTCTTTAATATGCTGATGTTAAAGCAGAAACTTAAGTGAATTATGTGAAATGTGATGTGAATATCTGGTCTCAGAGTAACAACCTAATGAGTCATGTATACACAATAAGCAGAATGCCATCAAATGCAATGCTTCCCTTCACTTGAAAGTGGCATGTGATTTTCAAGGCATTCAGCAAGGAAGTTCCATAACAGCTTAGAATCCTTGCAGTCTTGAGTTTTATATCAGACAATGATTACTCTTTAAAGAATCAGAAACTATTCCAAAGATATCTTATGCTTTAACAAGTAAAGTAGACTTGAATGGAGTTTCCCTGCCTTCTATAGAAAGTGCAGAAATCTAGAGTTCATCTTATACATTATTCATTCCAAAGCTCCTTCAGATTAAGATCATTTATAGACCATTCTGATAGATTCTCTCTGGGATCACCTTTTGCTCAGTGTAGTCTAATACTTTGAGATGAGCTCTTTCCATGTCTGTCTCATTCACATTCTAATAGAATCACTACAAAGCTTGGCTGTTGTGATAGGAGTTAGTGTTGGTTTTTGTTATTCCCTGTTATTCATGAATGTCTAACAGGTTGAAGGGCAAATAGATTTAGTTAAGTTGGGTGTGGGTGTAGGTGAAAGTTTTATCTGAGTCCCACCAGGCCCCAGCGGTCCAGCCCACCCAGCGGTCCCGCAGCCACTTATAAATTAATAACTCAAAAGCTTATATTAATTGCAACTGCTTGGCCATTAGCTCAGGCATATTACTGACTAGCTCTTATACTTAAATTCAGCCCATTTCTATTAATCTATGTTTTGTCACGTATTTTGTGGCTTTACNGGTCTACAGGCATGTTGTTCCTTCTGCGGCGTCAGAAGTGGTGTCTGGAGTCTCCTGACTCGGCCTTCCTCTTCCCAGAATTCTCCTTGTTTGTTTATCCTGCCTATATTTCCTGCCTGGCTACTGGCCAATCAGCATTTTATTTATCAATCAATCAGAGCAACACATATTCACAGTTTACAGAACAATATCTCCATCAGTGGGGTGTAAAAGAGCACAGATAGATGTTAAGAATTATCCTATAATACAATAAATATAAGACTAATAAAGGAGCAAAGGAAAATTGTCATGACATAAATAAGACAGGGCATCCATACAAGACTCTTTGAACTCCATGGAGATAATCTTCTACTAAATACAAGCAAAAGAAGATTCTAGGCAAATTGTAGGTCCAAGGAAGAATATCTTAACTACGTCTGCCCTAATTAAATAAATGTGTGGGACTGAGTTCAAACCAATGTTTTTGAAATGAATAAAGAACCATTAGGTAGATTTCTNTAGACACAAACTAAAATTATTTTGATCTTAAGGAAAAAGTAACTGGTGCAAAAAAGGGCAGGGAGGACTGAAGAAAGATTACAACAACCTATTATCAGAACAGATGAGCAAGGAGAGCTAATGCTATCATACTTCATCATTCATATTCTCATTATCAGAATGTATAACAGCAAATGTCTCCAGTAGTGCTTCCTTCACTGTAGCAAGAGACGTTAATTTCTAAGGAACCAAACAGTGACAGTGAGATTCAGGAGGGGCTAGAAGCCAAATGATTGGACTGTAATTATTCTGAAAGGGTTTTCATCATCATTACCTAATATTTCTGCAGAGGCAGCATGTTTGAAAATAAACTATGGCCAAGATAGTGTCACGTCATCGAGCTTCTGGTTTGCTGATGTATTTTTGTGTTTGCAAGGATAGATGACTACAAATGTACTCGGCCAAGCATACATCATTTTCAAGTTATTCAGCCAAGGCATTTGCATTGCAGCAGATTGATTGAACAACATACAGAGTTCTCTGACCATATCAAATGCAGTAGAGGGAATCTTTCATTCATTTCTCCTTCCTCAGTTCCTACCACCTGAATATCTTGATCACCTGCTATTGTGAGGTTACAGCAGTAATGAAGATAAATTAAACTCCAGGCAAGTAGGTTTTCTAACTGNTGAGTTTTCCTAGCAAATGTTTAGAGCCTCCACCTTGTTTATACCCTTAAAGGACAAGCTAATTGTCTGTTTAACTTTATTAGTTTGCCTTAATTATAAGGCTTTCAAGGCCATTAGCAGATAAAGCTGTTTCCATACCACAAGGATGTTTAAATTTCACCTCTCCAGCCTTGAAACTTCCACTCCCTCCCTTGGAGCTATTGCTTAGGTAGGAGGATCAGTGTACTGGACAGTGTAAAGGACCCTTCCACTTTAATAAAATTGTGGTTCCAGTAACTCTTGTGTGATTTAGCATTCTGTCATATCAATAGATAATTATAAATGTCAGTTTACAGGTATGCATAATATATGTGCGTGCATAATAATTAGACAACCTCTTCCTTTCTATTATCTACAACCTAATTAAAGGACAATGGACATGGAAGCTAATTAGCTATGGTACTAAGAATCTTGTCAAGAAGAGAACCAGTAAATGAGGGAGTATGGCTGACTTAATAGAACCATTCTAAGAAAGTGCATGTCTGTGTGAGGACAAGCTGCTTCAGGAGGGAAAGAAGTGACACATTAGCATGAAAATGGATTGTAGGTTGAGTCAAAAGTATTCTCCCTATTTTCCAGTACAAGATACCTTCTCTTGAATCTAGAAGGCCTTTTTCTACCTCAGTTCCTTCANTCCTATCAAATCTGACCTTGACCCAAGGCTTACTGGTGATACCTCACTTTAATATGTAGCACATATGATAAAGACTAGTGATAATTTTCATGATCTGAAATTAATAAATAATTTCTTCTATAGAATCTCATAAATTCAAGTTTTCTTATTATAAAATGTTGGGAAGAATGAACATGATTATAAATTTCCTTAGAACTCATTCTTTAAAATATTTTCTATACTATATATGTACACATATATATATATAATTAAGAAATTTTTTATTCATTCCACATACCAACCACAGATCACCCCCCTCATCCCTCCTCCCACTCACCCCCAGACATCTCCCCCAGCCCATCCCCCAGACACTCCTCTGAAAAGGTATGGCTACCCATGTGGAGTCAGCAAAGCCCAGCACATTTAGGTGAGGCAGGTCCAAGCCCCTAACCCCGCACCAAGCCTGTGCAAGGTGTCCTAAATAGGCAATGGGCTCAAAAAATCCAGTTCATGCACCAGGGATAGATCCTATTCCCACTGTCAGGAGCCCCTCAAACACACCAAGCTACACAATTATCCCACCCATGCAAGGGGCCCTATCCAGTCACATGCAGGCTCATGGCTGTGGGTCCAAAGTTCATGAGTTACCACAGGCTTGGTTCGGTTGTATCTGTAAGTTTCCCCATCCTGGTCTTGATGCCCCTTGCTCATAGAATCCTTCTTCCCTCTCTTTGACTGGANTTCTGGAGGTTGACCTAGTACTTGGCCAGTAATTCTCTGCATCTATTTCCACCAGTTACTGGATAAATGCTCTATGATGACAGTTAGAGCATTCACCAATCTGATCATTGGAATAGTCCAGCTAAGGCACCCCTTCCACCACTGCTAATAGTCTAAGCTGGGGTCATCCCTGTGGATTCCTGGAAACTTCTCTTATACCAGGTTTCTCCCTCTCCCCATGGTGTCTCCCTCTCTCAAGATAGCTCCCTCATTGCTCTCCCACTCTGCCCCATTCAAGCTCAACTATCCCATTCCTTCATTCTCGCATCCCCCATGCCTCACCCTNCATTGCCTCCCTTCACCCCCAGTTTACTCAGGAAATCTCATCTATTTTCTCTTCCCAGAGTAATCCATGTGTCCCTCTTAGAATCCTCCTTGTTACCTAGCTTCTCTGGAGCTGTGGGTTGTAGTCTGGTTATCCTTTTCTTTACATCTAGTATCCACTTATGAGTGAGTACATACCACGCTTGTCTTTCTACGTCTGGGATACCTCACTCAGGATGATATTTTCTAGTTCCATCCATTCCCTGCAAATTCCATGATGTCATTGTTTTTGTACTGCTTAGTAATACTCTATTGTGTATATGTACCATTTTTTTTTAATCCATTCTTCCATTGAGGGGCATCTAGGTCATTTCCAGGTTCTGACCATTATGAATAATGCTGCTATGAACATAGTTGAGCATGTGTCCCTGTGGTATGATTGAGCATTCTTTGAGTATATGCTCACGAGTGGTATCATTGGGTCTTGGGGTAGATTGATTCCCAAATTTCTGAGCAACCTTTATACTGATTTCCAAAGTGGTTGTACAAGTTTACACTCTCACCAAAAGTGGAGGAGTNTTCCTCTTGCTCTACATCCTCTCTGACATAAGTTGTCATCAGTGTTTTTTTATCTTAGCCATTCTGACAGATGTAAGAAGATGTGTCTCAGAGCCATTTTGATTTGCATTTCCCTGATGACTAAGGATCTTGAGCAATTCCCTGAATGTCTTTTGGCCATTTGAGATTCTTCTGTTGAAAATTCTCTGTTTAACACTGTAGCCCATTTTTTAATTGGATTGTTTAGTATATTGATGTCTAGTTTCTTGAGTTCTTTATATATATTGGAGATCAGCGCTCCATCAAATGTGGGGTTGATGATGACCTTTTCCCATTCTGTAGTCTGTCATTTTGTCTTATTTACCATGTCCTTTGCCTTACACAAGCTTCTCTGTTTCAGGAGGTCCCATTTATTGATTGTGGCTCTCAGTGTCTGTGTTACTGGTGTTATATTTAGGAATTGGTCTCCTGTGCCAATGCATCCAAGGCTACATCTTACTTTCTCATCTATGAGGTTTAGTGTAACTGGATTTATGTTGAGGTCTTTGATCCACTTGAACTTGAGTTTTGTACATGGTGATAGATATGGATCTATTTACAATCTTCTACATGTTGACATCCAGTTATGCCAGCACCATTTGTTGAAGATGCTTTCTTTTTTCCATTGTACAATTTTGGCTTCTTTATCAAAAATCAGGTGTTCATAGGTGTGTGGATTAATATCAGAGTCTTCAATTCGATTCCATTGGTCCACATGTTGGTTTTTATGCCAATACCAATCTGTTTTTATTACTATAGNTCTATAGTAGAGCTTGAGGTCAGGGATGGTGATGCCTCCAGAGGTTACTTTATTTTACAGGATTGTTTTGGCTATCCTGGATATTTGTTTTTCCATATGAAGTTGAGTATTGTTCTTTTGAGGTCTGTGAAGAATTCTGTTGGGATTTTGATGGGGACTGCATTCAATCTGTAGATTACTTTTGGTAAGATCACCATTTTTATTATGTTGTTTCTACATGGGAAATCATTTATTTCTGATATCTTCTTCAATTTCTTTCTTCAGAGACTTAAAGTTATTGTCATACAGGTCTTTCACTTGCTTAGTTAGAGTTACCCCAAGGTGTTTTACATTATTTGTGGCTATTGTGAAGGGTGGTGTTTCTCATTTTTATATAGGAGAGCTACAGATTTTTTTGAGTTAATCTTGTATCCTGTCACATTGCTGTAGGTGTTTTTCAGCTGTAGGAGTTCCCCGGTAAAATTTTTAGGGACACGTATGTACTATCATATCATCTGCAAATAGTGAAAGTTTGACTTCCTTTCCAAGTTGTATGACCTTGATCTCCTTTTGTTGTCTTATTGCTCTAGCTAGAACTTTGAGTACTATATTGAATAGATAATGGGGAGACTGGACAGCCTTGTCTTGTTCCTGATTTTAGTGGGATCGCTTTGAGTTTCTCTCTATTTAATTTGATGGTGGCTGTTGGCTTGCTGTAAATTGCTTTTATTATGTTTAGGTATGTTCCTTGTATTCCTGATCTCCCTAAGACCTTTATCGTGAAGGGGTGTTGGATTTTGTCGAAGGCTTTTTCAGCATCTAATGAGATGATCATGGGTTTATTTTTCTTTCAGTTTGTTTATATGGTGTATTGCATTGACAGATTTTCCTTTGTTGAGCTATCCATGCATCTCTGGGATGAAGCCTTCCAGATTATGGTGGATGATTTTTTTTGATATGTTCTTGGATTTGGTTTGCCAGTATTATATTAAGTATTTTTGCATCAATATTTATGAGGGAGATCGGGCTGTAGTTCTCTTTCTTTGTTGCATCTTTGTGTGGTTTTGATATCAGAGTAACTGTAGGTGCATAAGAAGAGGTGGGCAGTGATCCTTCTGTTTTGAGTATACAGAACAGTTTGAAGAGTATTGGTATTCACTCTTCTTTGAAATTTTGTAGAATTCTGCATTGAAACCATCTAGTCCTGGGCTTTTCTTGGTTGGCAGACTTTTAATGACTGTTTCTATTTCCATAGGGGTTATAGGTCTATTAAAATAGTTTATCTGGTCTTGATTTAATTTTGATATGTGCTACCTATCCAGAAAATTGTCTATTTCTCTTAGATTTTTCCCATTTTGTGGAATACAGTTTATTGAGGTATAACCTGAAGATTCTCTGGAAGTCCTCGTTGTCTGTTGTTCTGTCTCCTTTTCATTTTTAATTTTGTTAATTTGGGTATTCTCTCTTTACCGTTTGGTGAGTTTGGATAAGGGCTTGTCTATCTTGCTGATTTTCTCAAAGAATCAACTCTTTGTTTCATTGATTTTTTGTATTGTTCTCTTTGTTTCTATTTTATTGATTTCAGCCCTCAATTTGATTATTTCCTGGTGTCTTTTCCTCCTGGGTGAGTTTGCTTCTTTTTGTTCTAGAGCTTTAAGGTATTCTGTTAAATTGCTAGTGTGAGATTTCTCCAACTTCTTTATGCAGGCACTTGGTGCACTGCTTTCATAGTGTCCTATAAGTTTGGGTATGCTGTACATTCATTTTCATTTAACTCTAGAAAGTCTTTAATTTCTTTCTTTATTTCTTCCTTGAGCCATTGGTGATCAGCTGAGCATTATTCAGTTTCTATGAGATTGTAGGCATCCTGTAATTTTTGTTTNTGTTGAAATCTAAGCTATGGTGGTCCGATAAAATACAGGAGGTTATTCCAATTTTTTTGTATCTGATGAGATTTGCTTTGTGACCGAGTATGTGGTCGATTTTAGAGAGGGTTCCATGTAGTACTCAGAAGAAGATAATTCTTTTGTGTTAGGGTAGAATGTTCTGTAGATATCTATTAAGTCCATTTGAGTCATAACATCTCTTAGATTCCTTACTTCCTGGTTAAGTTTCCCTTGGTGGGAGTGGAGCATTGAAGTGTTTCACTACTAGTATATGGGGTTTGATGTGTGATTTAAGCTTTAGTAATGTTTCTTTTACATATGTGAGTGCTGTTGTATTTGAGGCATAAATGTTCAGAATTGAGACTTCATCTTGGTGGATTTTTCCTGTGATGAATATGTAGTGTCCTTCCTGATCTCTTTTGATTGATTTTAGTTTGAAGTCTATTTTTTTAGATATTAGGATAGCTTCACTAGCTTGCTTCTTAAGTCCATTTGGTTGGAAAGTCTTTTCTCAGCCTTTTACTCTGAGGCAGTATCTGTCCTTGAAGTTGAGATGTGTTTATTGTATGCAGCAGAAGGATGGATCCTGTTTTCATATCCATTCTGTTAGCCTGTGTCTTTTTAAAGGAGAATTGAATCCATTGATACTAAGGGATATTAATGACCAGTAATTGTTAATTCCTATTATCTTTTGCTGGTAGTGTGTGTATGTGTACTTCCCTTCTTTGGGATTTGTTACTGTGGGGTTATTTATTGTCTGTGTTTTCTTTGGTGTATCTAACTTTCTTAGGTTGGAGTTTTCCTTCTAGTCCTTTCTATAGGGCTGGATTTGTGGATAGGTATTGCTTAAATCTGGTTTTGTCTTNAAATGTCTTGTGCCCTCCATCTATGGTGATTGTTTTGCTGGGTATAATAGTCTGGGCTGGTATATATTGTCTCTTGGTGTCTGCATTATGTCTGTCCAGGACTATCTGGCTTTCAGAGTCTCCATTGAGAAGTTGGGTGTTATTCTGATGGGTCTGCCTTTATATGTCACTTGGTCTTTTTCCTTTTTTTGCTGTTAATATTCTATCTTTATTCTATATGTTTAGTGATTTGATTATTATGTGGCAAGGGGACTTTTTTGGGGGGTCTAGTACATTTGCTGTTCTATAAGCTTCTTGTATCTTCATAGGTGTTTCCTTCTTTAAATTGAGAAAGTTTTCTTGTATGATTTTGTTGAATATATTTTCTGTGCCTTTGAGTTGGTATTCTTCTCATTCTTCTATCCCTATTATTCTTAGTTTTGGTCGTTCCATGGTGTCCCAGATTTCCTGGCCCTTTTGTGCTCTGACTTTTTTTTTGCTTTAGTGTTTTCTTTGACTGATGAATCAATTTNCTCTATTGTATCCTCCATGCCAGAGATTCTCTCTTCTATCTCTTATGTACTGTTGGTTATGCTTGCATCTGTAGTTACTGTTCATTTCCTCAGATTTTATATTTCCAGCATTTCCTTGGTTTATGTCTTCTTCNTTGTTTCTATTTCAATTTTCAGGTCTTGAACTGTTTCCTTCACCTGTTTAATTACTTTTTCTTTATTTTCTTCACTTTCTTTTGGGGATTTATTAATTTCTTCCAATTATTTGTTCGTCTTTTCCTCAATTTCATTAAGGGAATTTTTTATTTCCTCTTTAAAAACCTCTATCATCTTCATAAAGTTATTTTCATGGTCACTTTCTTCTGTTTCTTCTATGTTGGTTGTAGTAGAAACTTTCTTCTTCTTGCTGTTGTAGAACCACTAGGTTNTTNCGGTGCCATATTGCTCTTTATGCTGTTGTATGTATTTTTGCACTGGCGTCTGCCCATCTCTTCCTCCAATAGGTGCAAGAAGTGTCTGTGTCTGAGGGAGCTGTTCTTGGTCCACTCTGTGCTGGCTGTGTCAGTGTCTCATGGGAGCCACTCTTGGTCCAATCAGAGCTCTTGGTCCAATCAGAGCAGGTGGATTCTGTGTCTCAGGGACCTGCAGAAGTCACAGGGTGATGGGTGGGTTTGGGGCAGAAAGTGCGTCTTGTAGATTACGGGGTCCAGTCAGATGAGGGATGTTGGTGGAGATGCCTGCCCTCAGGAGTCTTCCCTGCTGGCTTGCACCTGGTGGGGGAAGTGATTCCTTGAGACAGGACTCTTGGGCTGGGAGAGGACGACATACTCACCTCTTGGTTTAATCAGAGCTGGCAGATTTTGTGTCTCATGGAGCCACTGGGGTCGCAGGGGAATGAGTGAGTTTGGGGCAGGAAGTGGGTCTTGTATATTGCAGAGTGNGGTCTGATGGGGGATGTTCCCATACAATATTTGAAGACAACCTTTNCCTTCCCCAAACTTCTCCCAGAATCTACCCTCATTCCTACCCACCACCTTCTTGTCTCTCTTCCTTTTTCTCAAAAGCAAAAGCAAAATTCTTTCAAAGTAATTGCGGTGATTGTTTGGAANTCACNTGGACTGAGTCATTTTGTCCTGTATTCTTCGTCAGATCCATCTCTGTAGACTACGAAAATCATTACAGTAAAGTGGAATTTCCAATATAACTCATTTAATATTTATCCTATCCAAAGACANTGAAACAAAGAACACAGCAAGAGTATTAAGCAGATGGGATTATGAATTAAGAAGCAGCAAAATGATTCCATTTATACTGAGGTCATCATAGTAAACTCATTTAACCCTTTCTAACAGCCCCTAGAATGTGTTTTTCAGGCAGCAGCTCAAAGTGTAAGGATATTTAAGTTAGGACACTTTTATTCTCATTAAAATAAAATTATTAGCACATGTTAACTGTGTTAGTTCACTACATCAGTGAAAATCCAATAGAGCCAAGCTTGCTTTTAGACATGAGCAAAGTTGCAAAATGAATGTAATTGTGTAGTGTCATGTATTACCTCATTTGAGGAAGATGATCTTGGAGGTGGAGGAAGGTGATGTTATTGATCATCTGTGCAGCAGGCTCCACGGGAGCAGTGGAGTGGGGGTGGGGGTGTTAATCATTGTCTTGTCCTAGTGTATCTTGTTTTGTTCTGTTTGTCTGTCTCTTAGAGGCTGGTTCTTTTCTGAAGAGGAAATGAAGGGCTAGTGGATCTGCAGGAGAGAAGAGTTGGGGGGCACTTAGGAAGAATGGAAGAAGGAGAAATTGGTTGGGATGTACTCTATGAAAGAAGAATCTATTTTCAATAATAATAAAAAAAAGAATTGGCTTTCTTTGTTCTCTTATTAATTTACTATATACTCTCAGGACATTCCTAAAACTAGATATCTATCCTCAGCATTGAACAGTTGACATAAAGGCCTTTTTACTCATTATTTTAATAAGCAGAATATTTTCCTAAAGGACCGCAGCAAAAGCCAGTGATTTCACGTGATAGCAGTTTGGTGTGATTACAGCGGGATTTATACTCAGTGTGATTTACTGCTACCAGGGGTGGTTCAAAGCAGATCATTAAGAAGACAGTGTTTTTAGCGGTTGGCATTTCTTTTCAAGGCAATCTATTTTCTGTTTCAAGAATGACTCTTTCAGTATGCATCAGATTGCCTTATCAAAATTCAGTTTTTGTAAAGAATGCCTCAAAAAATCTTTTGATGCTATTTTGATAAGGTTTTGTATAAGCATCTGTACAGGAGGTAAAGAAAGAGATAAGAATTATAGCATAGCAATATATAATAAAAGGATGAAGCCTTTTACTTCGAGTCCTGCCAATCCAAAGAGAAAAATATTTTGAATACAAAAAGCTGTTTAAATGTAGGAATAGGTTATGCTATGATATTAATACATTTAGCTTATTAATAATCAGTAGTTTTATAGATGCTTTATCCAAACCTGATCACTGATTTGTCATTCTGTCTAAAAGAGAACATGCTCCTTTATATAAACTTTATTTACAAATGTATGAGAACATAGATGGGGAGACACCNTTGCCATCTGTTATTGTCTCCCAGCTTACAGTAAGCTGAGTGTCACACATGGCTGTACTCTTTTTTTGCAGTAGGTGTTCTCTGACCACAGAAGATGCCTTGTAGTGACGATGACCATTAGGCAGAANAGGACAGGTTGGCATCTGGATGATTGTCTGAATTATATGACAAACATTATGATACAGTAATGGAAGACAAAAACTCAGCCCTCGAGTAACTTTAATTGCATCAGCAGTATGCCACCCACAGTACTAGGTGTCATTCTGAAGACTGGACAAATGATACACTAAATAGAATAAATACATACTCACAAACACACGNACACATACACAGACACATACACACATGAACATATAAACATATATGCATACATACATACTCATCACAAACATACACACATGCACCATGCACACAGACAAACACACTCACACACACATACACATATACAGATGTAGAGCGAATCTTAAACGGTCTTATTAATTGAAAACACCAGGCCAAGTATTGGGATAAAGTCTGAAAGGTCAGAGAAACAGAACAAGCCACAGCCAACTTCCTCACCTTGCCAACTCCTCAGCTGATCTTGTTTCCTCAGACTGCAGGCTTCTGAGTCCTCTCC
>LZPO01117742.1:20746-45918 GCA_001675575.1 Neotoma lepida
TTCTCTACTTTTGTGATCTTTCTCTGCATTTGCATCTCTGTGTCTGTCTCTCTCCCTGTATCTGCCACTCTCCCTCAGTTTGGTTGACATGTCAGCAGATGGAGGGTCCTTCCAAGCACAGAGGAATTGTCAGAGGTTTGCTGTCCGGTGGCTACAAGACAGAGCAGCAGAGCTCATGGTGGCTGCCCCAAGCTTTTGGTACTGGAGCACACACTTTAAATTGCTTATTACTTTTATTTATTGTCTATGTGTTTGTGTGTATATAGGTGTAGATAACACATCTACATCTGCTGGATGTAGAACTTAAGTGCACATGTAGANGTNAGAAGACAGTGTGTGGGAGTTGGTTCTCCTTTTCTACTATATGGCTTGGGGGATCAAACATCTCCAGGCTTGGCAGCAAGTGCCTTGACTTATTGAGTTATCTCAGGGGTCCAGGAGCCCACATTTTAGCCAAGCAATGTCTGTCCTCCTGCTCTTGAGTCTTATGTCTCAGGCTCTGTGGCATAGAGAGCAAAACATGAGTAAACTGTCACTGCCACACTCCAGGGTACACTGCTTTCATTTAATAAATGTACCCAGTTACCCAGAATTTCTATCTTGGTGCCACAGTGAAAGGCTGACTCTTAAGTATGCATGCCAGGCAAGATGTGCCCTTTCCAACAGGACTCAAATTCATCTTCCATTCTGGTGCTCAGGGTCTCTCTACCTGTGTCTAGGTTAGTGAGAAGTGTAGCACGTGATTCATATGAGTGAGTTTTAAAGGCTCTGAAGTGCCACAAAAATGCTATCATCATTATGAAAAATTCTTGAAGCAAAAGTTACAGTACCCCTTTCCTTCATGTATATTGCAAATCTGTTGCTCAGTTAATCTGATGCTTGTGTGTGCTTCACGAGCTTCCCTTGTGTGAAAACTCTTGAGTTTCCATCCTCTAGCACCCTGGAGATCCACAGGTGTGTCGTGACATCAACAGGCAGGTGGCCAACAAAGAGTCAGATAGCTANGTTTTTCATGAGACTCCAGATGGCTGCTGCCTTCTAGATGAAATCCTTCCCCTCAAATATGAATTTCTCATTCTTTGTTTCCCAGTTTAAAAAATTACTAATCAAATAGAAAAACTTCAAGTTTAACCATTCAGGTGACTCACGAAAAGTACTTAAAGAAATGAAAGTGGAAAATCTAGCTGGCTTTTATCTTTTCCCCGTTTTCTATCACATGAGCCTTTGGTTCAAAGCTCCCTTTTCCCCTTGGCACTCGTTTGCATCTGTTTGAGTTCCCTAGAACCAGCTTTCTCATGAATCAAGCCACTGTGTCTTAGCAGCTGTGGACTGGTCAAAGGCTTTTCCTGGCTNGTACTTCCCAGCTGGGAGATCCCAGATGACTGAGCATGTGTGGACTAGGAGAACTTGGTGAAGCCACACTCCTTTCTGAAGCTCAAAAAGAACTCATTTCTTGGCTGGGGAGATGACTCAGGGCGTAAACTCTTGCTTCACAATATGGAGACCAGAGTTTTAATCCCCAGAATCCTTGTAAAGCTTGCATTAGGGAGCATCTGAAATCCATCTGAAATGCCCCTGTCTCAAACACAGAAGGCGATGACTGACACCCAAGGCTGTCCTCTGGCTTCCAAATAAGGGCCATAGTGTGCACACATGCACATGTGCACACNCACACACACACACAGGGCTCACTTTCATGCTATTCTTCTCAGTATTTGACCTTGTCAGATAGCTATAGGTGACTTGATTTGTATATATTCAATTTATTTATCAGGGCTTTAACTGTGAACAACAACCAAATTCATAAATTTCTTATCAAAGAAGAGTCCACAAGCTAGAATGTATCTCAGTGGCAGAGTGCTCACCCAATGACTAGAGGCCCCTGGACCCACTCCCAGCACTGAAAAAAAAAATAAAGTCTAAAAACAATGTAGACAACTAGAGAAGTCCTTAAGACAAATCTTCACATTCATTTTCTCACACTGTCCATTAGTAGGTGATCATGTCCAAATGCTAGTCTTTCCACATGCCCCTACATACAGTGCAGTATGGCACAGCATCCAAGTGGGCCATAAATATCTACTTATAAATTATAATTTCTCTCTATGTATGTGCAAGAAAAAAATCCAAGACTTATGTAATTCACATCCTTAGAAATGAAAACAACTTATTTTTTACCCCACTTTCTCAAATTGCTTGGACGTTTAAAAAAAATGTTAAACGGATAATATCCTTCAACACTGCATTGATTTCTCAGCTTAATTTAAGCATAGAAATGATGTGCCAGATGGCATGATCAACATGTTCTGTTGAAAGATTGCAATTTTATTCTTGCAAGAAAAAACAAAATAAGCATTTTCCCACGTGGTCTGCTCAGCGGGAAAGAGAGTTTATATAGGCTCGCTCCAACAATGCCATCTTTGACAGGGGAAATGACAATAGCTTTGAATGTATTAANTGGACTATTTTGAAAGCCCAAATGTACTCGGTTTCATTCCACCATAGGCTCTGTGGTTAATAACTAGAAACGGTCTTATGAATGATCATGAATACAGTAACATTTATCTTTGCACCGTTGGACAGTTAAATATTTTCTGCAACGCATTTCATTTTCAGACATGAACTAACTGTATTTCATTCAACATCCTGAGCCACGGAGCTGTAAAATCTGAATGTGCCCTCTGCTCCCTGCTCCCAGGGAGGTCATTAAATGATTTGTCTGTCTTGAGGGAGGTGAGAACGGCCGGCTTTGGCAACTCATTCCTTTTTTTATGTGACATTTGTATTCCCTGCACTTCCATAACACATTTTGACAAGGAACTTCATCAGGAGCAAAAGAGAAAAGCATGATGTTTATAAGACAGATGAGTCCAAACAGTTAATGGACATAAGCATTTGAACATTTGAGCTATCATGGAGAGAAGAGGAGAGGAGAGGACAGGGCAGAGGAGAGATAGGAAGGGGCAAGGAGAGAAGGGCTCAGGAGAGGAGGAAGGTAGATAAAGAAGAGAACCAATAGAACAAATGGGAAGATATTCTTTCCTAAAACTATTCATTATGACCTGAAGAAACAAAGGCTGCCTTAACCATAACAGGTGAATCTCAGACTTAGACACTGAGAGGTTTATGATTATTATAAATGCTTTGAATGAGTATTAAGACAGATACTTCCAATGAAATGTTATAGTATAAAAGCTTAAAACCACTCAGTCTAGTAAATTTAAAAACAAAAGCGAGAGAAATGTTCTTTCTTTGCCTTTAGGTTGAAGTTTATTTCCTCCTAGCTTTAAAAACATCTGTATTTTGATTCTTAGGTATTTCTGGCATAAAACTGTAGCCCACTTGGCAGTAATATGTTAAAATAGATTTTTAAATATCCTTATATAGAAATAACATCATTAAAGATGTGTCCATTTATACTATCAAATAAATTGCAGAACAATATTGCTTACGATTGTATTAATGCTCTAAGACTTACGTCTGGATTGTTGAATGTTCTCTCCGCCGTGCTTCTCATGACTAAATGGACTTTGTTATAATTTCCTGCCCAGGATTATACTGTGTGATCTTCTTCCCAGCAATTTACTAAAGGTCAAATGGATCAGTCTGTATGTGGTCCAAAATGACAAATGATGCTCACTAACACACTGACCACATATTCTGTGCTTTGGGAGTTGCAAAGAACTATGACGCATGTGTAGAGTTAGGGGTGAGTTTCCTAGGCATTATGGTTTAAGTCCAAAATATCCTCAGTAAAAGCTCATGTATTGGAACATTTGGTCCCCATCTGGTAGCACTCTTTGGGAACCTTTAGAAGATGTGCCTAGTTAGCAGAAGTGAGTCACTGAGGTGGGTTTCAAAGGTCATAAGCACTTCTAGTTTAGCCCAAGCCCTACGCCTGCTGACCCATCCAGATGTGACATGCTGTTATCTTGCATTGTACTCCCACCACTACGGCCAAAGCCTCGGCCAGTTCTTTTCCACCACAATGGACTGAACCCTCTCAATTCACGAACAAAAGTTATCTCTACTTCTTTAGGTTGCTTCCAGCAGGTATTTTTGTCATGGGAAGGAGCAAACTTGACACCAGGTCACTGGCTCTACCTTGAAACAAATGGAAACAGCATGGGTTAAGGAATTTCATTTTTAAATGGGTTGTCTCTTAATGTTTATTTTAAAATAAGGCAACTTCAGATAAATAGCCCAGATTAATGGAACACGGAAAAAAATAGTATTTATAGACAAAATGAACAGCCAAACCTCAGTGGTCTTTGGCAAAATGTCGAATAATGGAAAAGAGTGAAGATAGGAGCATGTTCCCTAGAGACCAAGAGCTTTTCTGTCACCTGGTATGTGTGACTAGTTGTCATTTGGCCTGTGGTATTGCAATGCTCATGTTCAAATAACTCTTTTTTTCAGATTTGTTTGTTTATTATGTGTGCATCCAAAGGTGCCACTACTTATANGTGTTCTCTCCTTCTACCATCTGGGTTCCAGGATGGAACTCAGGTTGTCAGGCCTGAGCAAGTGCCACCTGCTGAGCCTTCCCACTGGTCCTTAAGCAACTCCTATTTTACATAGTATGGCCTCAAAGGTATAGATGTGTGCATGCTTATTAGTACAGCACTCAGGAGCCAACCCAGAAGCCTCACAAGCTCTCAAGGATAGCCTGGGCTGAACTGTGGGTTCTAGGCCTGCCTACACTATATATTGAGACCTTGTTTCAAAACAACACACACACACACACACACACACACACACACACACACACACACACACCAAACCCACAAAACAAAACAAATAAAAAATTACAATTATAAAGATGGCCACAAAGTCCAAGAGTAGTAAGACTGGAGATTCAGATATGCCAAAGAGAAACCGGGAAGTACTTTATTGAAAAGTTCTTTATCAACAAAACTTCTTGATTTAGTGAGGAGAGGGAAAAAATAGGTTGCTAAATCCTACCACAAGCTATTGATGACCTCTTACTAGACTTAATTTATAGACTAAACTTTATGATAGGTCTATGTATATGAAAATCATAGTATCTCTAGAGTCAATACTACTTACGGTCTAAGGCATCCACTGGATGTCTTGGGTTGTATCCCNATAGTCAAGGGGGAATCACCCTAGGTAACAGTAGTAGACATAAAAGTTCAAAGAAGGCCAAGTTCTCATTTTCACAATCNTCCTTTCCAGTGAGCATATTTGTAAAGAATATTTCTGAGCTGGGTAGATACCAACTTTCTNTGGCGCTGATAAAGACTGACCTAGGATACTTCAAGAAAACCAAGAATATGTAAGGCATCCGATGGTAGTGATTTAAGGATCTGGACTTAAAGTATGGGAGCCCAGTGCGGCTCAGAACATCCCAGAGGACCCTGGCTAAAATTCTAATTGTCAGGATCAGTTTTGTGGTTCTGAAGTGACCTGTGGTTTCACATGAGAAATACCCACAGCTGCAGAGGAAACCACAGAGGTCTGGAAGCTGCAGGCAGAAGCAAACAGAACCACAGTGTATTCTACAATGATCATGAAGGACCACAGAAAGCCATTGGAGGGAAGGAAGACACACTTTCATGGCTGGGAGCTTACGGAGTTCCCAGGGAACAAACTGGGAAGAGGGAGANGGCAGGGTCTTGGATTTATTTCTACATAGAAACAGAAGAGACTATGTAGCAACTTCCCACTGTGGCTGGTTAATTACAGAATGCAACAGAGGGGTTGATTTCGTAACATTTCATTTCATTGGAAAAAAAATGTTTAATTTAACTTCTTTATTGATTCTTTGGGAGTTTCACATCATGCACCCCAATTCCACTCACCTCCCAGTCCTCCCAAATCCTCCCCTCACCCCTGGAGTGCCTCCCCCACAAAAGAAAAAATTTTTTTAAATATCAAAACAAAACAAAGCAAGCAAACAAACACAACAAGAACAAAACTTTTTATTTCATTTTTTAACCTCTATAGATTTCATAAACTTATGTCTTTTCAAAACTTTAAAATATCCAATATTTTTAACCCNCATGCTTTTTACAAGAGAAATGTTCAAATGAAGAGAAAAATGTTAACTTTGGATGTTTATTTTTTTATTTTTTGGTTTTTTTGTTTTGCTTTGTTTTTCGCTAGAAATTTTCTCCTCTGGAGAAAGGTAGCTACAAGGAACAATAACTGTTATAAAACAGAGTTTGTTTCTTTCTATTTTGTTTTTTAATATTTTTAACAAGTCTCTTCTAAGGAATGTTTGAAAGTTTCTTTTCCGGTTATGTGAGGGCCTTTTCAAGCTCCCTCTACTGGCAAAAGCTTGACACTCAAGAGAAATGGAGCGTCCACAAAACCTCCATAACGGAGCTGGAGAGGAGCTGATTGGTAGAGCTGTTTGCCTAGCAATGCCGTGGCCACTGGTTTCCTCCCCAGAGCTAAGCAACATGAAAGAATGACAGACTTAAGTGGGGCGTGGTAGTCTACCTGTAATCCCAGCCCAGGGAGACTGTGGCAAGAGAATTCTGTGTTCAAGGCTAGCCTGGCACACACATCTGTACGAGTGAATTTAGTGCTACATTTAAAGCATTGAAATTGGTCTATTGCTATTGCCTCCAAAACAAAAACATAGATTCCCCTTCTCTCTTTCCTTCTTTGTGTTTTTTCCTTTCTTTCTTTACTATTTTTTTCCCTTAATTTTTGACATAGGGTCCGACATCATTGTCCAAACTGGCTTCAAACCCCTAAGCTCCAACAGTCCTCCTGCCTCAGTTTTCAAAGCAGCTGAGCTACAAATGTGTACTAGGACCTATTTATTCAGTCTGCCGGTAATAGACCAAATAGGTTGTCACTTTGTAGTAAATTTCCAGTATAATATTTATAGCCATTAAATTATTCTTTCAAATTATAATTAGGATGATAATCCTTACAATCTAAGTCATTTATATGCTATCACTTAGCATACGTTTAATATCTTACATGCATTGACAAAATCTTTTTTTGTTTATTTGAAATCAGGTCTCATGTAGCCCAGGCTGTCTCAATGTACTTATTATATTAAACATATTATGATCATTTCGGAAGGCAGGCAAGCCTTCTGTCATTCAAAGACCATCATCTATTTTTAGTTATAAGCACAGAATCCCTTGACTTCCAAGCTACACTCACAAATGCTTTGTTCCAACTCATGAACATACAGGAGTGTGTCAATCAGTGTTTGTACTGCCAGATTTCTACTCTTCTCTGGAAAACCTGGGAGGGTTGAGAACCCTGTGAGACTTACTACAACAGTGAGTGTGTATGGAGCCTGAACTTGCCATACTTGTCAGGTGGCAAGAAACAGGAGCCCAGGCTGTCAGTTGCCCTTCCAGGGTCCTCTCCACACTCGGGATGCTCCTGTTCATCATGACTCACCACGCAGGCGTTTGGTCTACACAGTACTGAAGGTCTGGTCTACACAGTACTGAAGGTCTCCCTTCCCCGGTCCAAGGCTGATCTTCCCTTATCATCTTCCTCTGTCCAACATCCAAACCCACAGATGACTTCTCAGAAGGATGGAGCAGAGAAAGAATACACCTCCTTCTCAAAGCACCGTTTCCCTTGCCCACTCTTCTCCTTTCTCCAGTTCCTCAGTATTCATCATCTTTTGGGACCCCAGCTTGGAAGGTCAAATTTGTATCCCACATTTGACTTCTCCCAGAACCTCCAGATTGCTAGGCCCAGTGCAGTACTTCAGTTTAGAAGTCTTAAAAATCTCCAAAGTAATTTCCTGATATTTTACTAAAAATCACTCCTCCTCTAATCGTTCTCATCTCAAATAAATAACACCACATTTACATCACCTTTTTATTTGTTAGTGATAACTACTAAGATGCATATGTTTAATGGAGATCAGGTTCTGTTCTAAGTACATTATATGTGTGCTATATATTAGTATATCTAATATATAAATATTAATAGAATAGAGTACCTGAAGCTGGGTATTTTATAAAGAAAAGAGATTTATGTATTTCANGGGTTTGGAGATTCAAATCCATAATGTTAGTATCAGCTCCACTCAGTGAAGGCCTTAGGGGAGATCTGTCCTGGTGGAAATAACATGAAGAGCTGGGAGACCAGACAGAGACACAGGGCTCAGACTCACTCTTTGTAACTAATTCTCATCCTGAGTAACTCATGGTCACCCAAGACCTCAAACCACATCATAGGAATACACGTATCTAATTCTCACAATGCCCAATTGACCCTGTTGCCATCTTCATTTTTCAAACAAGTACAGACAAGTTAAATAGCATACCCAGATTTATACACCAAGTAAGAAGCAGAGGCAGGATTGGAGTGAATGGGCACTGGTCCCAAGTCTGCTGCAGAGCATCATACTGTAACATCTCATCCTTTGTCCTCCATCCCCACATGTCCTCCACCAACATGTCCCCAGGTCTCCTTGAAATAAAGCCACTCTCCTACACACCCTGCATTCACTCTCCCAAGCAGGGCCCAGTGCCTGCCTAGGCTGTCATGAAACCTTCAAATCATCATCCCTGGTGATCCTTGGACCCTGTGACACAATAATTAGTATTTATAAACATGATTCCTGATACCTTTCTCCTTCCCTACCAGCTTCAGGTTTCCAGAATTCCTTCCTCAGTCCCCTCAGCACAGCTCAGCCTGGCCTTCCAAGTCTGCCTCCCTGAGCTCAACACACATCCTGACAGTTCTCCTGTGGTGATTGTCACATGGGCTGTATTGCTTCTCTTTGGCCAAGGATGGGCTGTGTCTCAGGGCCTTTGTACTTCCTGCCTCATTCTGCTTAGACTCTTCCCTTGAAATCCTCATGGTACACTCACTCCATTCAGGTCTCCTCTGGAGTGTAAGTTCTTAAGAGGTCTCCCCCAGCCCCTCTATGTGAAATAGGCTCCTGTTTCCCTTCCATTTTTCATCTTCTTGCCTTGTTTTTAGTTATGTAAGTCAAATGGATTAAACTTGGATATTATGTTAAATATGTGCTTGTTGGTTATGGCTACATCTCTCAAATGCTTGAACCACATGGTGAGGAAAGAATTTTGCTTTGTTTGTGGGTTTATCAATGGTCTAGAATGGAGTGAAGTACTTAAAGAGAAATCAAATGCTTATTACATGAATGAATGAATGAATAAATGAACAAATGAATGAATGAATGAATATTTGTACTCAGATAAATGGCTTACTCCTGGAGTTTCATGACTTTTATGTGGACTTCCTGCCCTGTTTCTTAGGAAGGTTCTCTATGTGCAGTGTAGGAGCATGTTCAAGTTACCATGCCCATGAGCCCCCCTGCTCCCAACTCCCATTCCTCTGGGTTAAACTATAGAAGCTAGAGTGCCATCTCCNGGCCTTGCTGGCACCTTAATTACTTTCCCCTTCCTGGGCAGATGCATATTCTATTTTGTGTAGTGAGAATTGACTGATGATAACACCATGGATATTTTACAACTAGGCCAACAAAAAGTCATGCCAAAGACATTGTCTTTCCAAAATTATAACAGGATAAATTAGTAAGAAGTACAGCCACAAGAAAGTGTGTTAGCCAAAACCAGAGCAAAAGCCCTAAGGTAGCAATGGTCCAAGCAGGCTCTACAGTGCTCCTCGCTATGTCTTATGTCACTGCTTCTCAGTCATAGAAAGCACAATCTGAAAGAGGCCACATGTCTGAGCAGTCAAGAGCACTGTGATTGCTGTGAACATGCTCTTTTGCCTCGGATGCTGGTGGCCATCGCTCGCTGAAGGGCTGGGGCCTGCGGTTCCATTGCATAAGCAATCCTGGGGCTGGGTAAACATGCCTGACTGATTAATGATAACAGCTCTTAAAACACCACAGACGTTTCCAGNGCCCAGAAATGTTTATTTTTTATACTAAATTAAATTCATTTTCCCTCTCATTCCCTCTAAGGAGAATGGTGACAAATTTAAATTCAGAGTGGACGGCTATATTGAAGATGGCCATGTGCCACAACCTCTAAATAGGTTATGGTTTGGTGTGTATTTCATCAGGAGGGTGGTAGGTGGGAGGATATCCAGAAGTGGAAGGAAAAAAGAAAGTGCTGGATGGGCCCCCGAGCCTCTGGACAATTAGCACTGAGCCTTCTCTCTGCCTTGTGCACAGAAGGGGCAGCAGATACCATCATTTGCCAAATACAGCAATAATCCAAAGCAGCAGTGATTACGACATTGGAGAGCATGGCAGATACTCATTTACCATGGGAAAATAGCAGGAAACAAATGCTTAAAGAACCTGTGCTGAGTCAAGCCCCACATTGCCCGCAAGCAGAATGCGTTCCGCATTATGATGGTTCAGCACAGCAGACAACAAGCTGGTACTGTTCATTTGCCCAGAGCGATGCTGGTAGAGCAGAATAAACCAATATAGCATCGGAGGATCCCCTAACCTGTTTGCTGTGGATATCAGCACTGCCTCCAAAATGATGAGGGAAAGAGATACCTGTTCTACACAGTGTCTATTGTTTTTTTGTTGCTACTGTTCTTGTTCACCTGACATTTTGGCTACATTTAAACTGGTAAACTAGCTATCTCCTAACATAATTATATTGAGCTAGCCAGATCACATCATCCAGTGGTGTGTTTCCTGTGTTTGCATGATACTGGCAATTCCCTTGTACAGAGAACTACTCAGAGGAGCAGGCCCCTCCAGTGGACAGTTGTCCCCAGTGACTAAAGGGCATAGTCTGTAACAGTTGAACTTCCAAAGACCCTCACAGGGAAGGAAGATAAAATGCAGCTTGTTATAAATACCATGGTAGAGCATGGAGCTAAAATTTGACTTGCTTCTCGGGAAAGGCCCTCGTTATTGTTGGGCAAATTTTGACAAGACTTCTAACTTTTCTTTGCCTGTTAAAAACAAGAACACAATCTTTTCACTATGTAAAACAGTCATATTTTCGAAGTATGAAAAAATAGGGAAAGTTGATGATATTATTAATTTATTCTTCAATAAGTATTTGCTACATGCTTGTTTGTGTTAGGAACTTGCTAGGTTTCAGGACGAGTAAGTGTTCAGCAAAGCTCTCTCCCTGTCCTTGACTATCTCCATGCTCAGGGTGGAGAACACACATAGAAGCTGAGAAACCATCCTAATATGTGACCAGTTCCAACATACCAGCAACTCTGTAAGGAATCCAACAGGAGACACTCACAGGAAATTCAGAGCTGCTTCCTCCTGCTTGGAAAACACAAAAAGACACTTGGCCTAATCTAGTAAGTGTGATTGCATGCTTAATGATACATGTTCTTTTGGTTAAGGTTTTGTTCTTTATTAAAGGGCACATGGTCCTGGAAGGAGAAATAAGAACTGATGAANTGCAAGCCATTATGAGCGCCTTTTTAAAAATAGTACTGGGGACTGAACCCAAGGCCTTGCACATGCCAAATAATGCGTCTAGTGTTGAGTTACTTCGTTGGCTGCCATCAGGGCCTTTCCAGACAATGCCTCTGATCTCCAGGCATTTACTGCAAAGGGCCATTTCCTAAGATCCAAGAATGTCCCAAGAGAGAAAGCACATCTTTCCATCTTTTCTGGAGAATCTTTCCCTCTTAGGCAGCTAATGCTACTAAAATTCTGTCAAATAAAAGCACTTCAAGGCGTGTTCGCTGGGCAGTGGAATCTACAGCCTTCCAGCTGGGCTTCTGTCCACCTGANCCCATCCTTTAGAAATCAGACCATCCTATGGCAGCAGAACAGAGCAGTGGAAACCTCTGTTCCACAAACTCCCCTGGAGAGCATGGTATAAAAATCTAGACTCACTAAGGCTCAGTAGTAGAGTGCTTGCTTAACATATGCAAGGTCCTGAGTTTATCCTCAGCACTGGCCAAATAAAAAATAATAATAAAGGATCACTTTGTCATAATGACTTCTCCCCAGTTAAAACTTACAGAAAAGAATTAGTAACTGCTCCCTTTCAGCAACACAGTGACAGACTCATCTGCTGAACTGTGTCCTGTTGCAATAACCACTGTCTCAGGGTGGTTATAATAGCAACTTCTCTCTTACTCTAGCTACATCCATCACTGTGACTTCATCTCATGTATTTTTTGTTTGCTTGTTTGTTTTGGTTTTGTTTGGTTTTTTGAGACAGGGTTTCTCTGTGTAACAGCCCTGGCTGTCCTGGAACCCACTTTGTTCTGAACCAGGCTGGCCTCAAACTCACAGAGATCTGTCTGACTCTGCCTCACAGAGTGCTACAATTAAAGGCCTGTGTCATCACTGCCTGGCATCTCTTTATCACAGAACCTAGGCAGGAAAAATGACCTTTATCTGGGACATTGGGATGTCCTGGGGGGAAATGATTGCAGATAGCACAGATCGTATCTGTTCCTATTTTGTTGTTGAAACAAGCCACAGACAAGCTGTCTTGAATAGAATGAAGGTGTAATTCTCTCAGAGAGAAGCCTCTTGGAGAGGCAGTATTTGGACAATTTTACCCACTGTGGTATACAAGGATGATTTGGATAGTGACATAATCCAGAAAGGGCACTTAGGTGAACCAGNAGGTCATGTCAATTGGTTTATTCTAAGCCTTAACTTTCTCATCTGTAATCAAAGGTTTGGTTTACAGGATGTCAAGGTCTCTTCCAACTCTGACATGGAGACCAAACCTTTGTATTATGGTTACTTTTGGGGGAATTTTATCCATGCGAAATGTGCCAATATAGTGTCTATATTTCTGAGACCTCACCAAGCAAGGCGCTTAGACACATTTGCTGGATAACTAAGTTAAATTCTACCAATAAAATTTACACTTAGTGCTTGTCTGTTAGATAACTTCCTCGAAATAGGTTTGATGATGTAATGAGGCAGTGAAGGAGGAGACCACAGGCACATGAAGAGAGTCTTCAGGGAAGGCTAGAGAGCNAAGCCCAGGAAGGCTTGTCAGGCTGTCTCAGACCTTAGCTTTGTGACTGAGCNCCTGGCTTATGGCAGAATACTAATCTTGATCTGCCTGTGGCTCCAGACTCTACAACCTGCTATATCTAAAAGGCATGCATGTTTTGAAACTATGTAAATAGGGAAGGCTTTCCCTCTTCCTTATTTTGTAAAGTAAAAAAAAAACACACACTTAAAAACCGCTAGAATTCAATTAGAGGAAGTGCTACCACATTGTACAAAAATGAAATTCCGGATTTTACTGTGAAAAGGAAATGATAGCCTTTCTGACCTAACAAAATAATTGATTTGGCAAGAAAATATTATGAACTCTAAGAAGCCAGCTAAGAAGAAATGCACAGCGGGTGTTTTTGTTTCCGNTGTCTTTGTGAGGGGACACATATCTTTTGAAAGGCTCTCCTGCATTACCCCAAACTCACAGCATTGAGAGTCACATAATTACAAAGCACAATGTGAATTTCGTACTTGATGTTCAGCTGAAGTGGGCTCATTTGTCTCCCATGGGCTTCTTTTCTGCCCCACACAATAACTGTCTGAGATTACTAGCAGATTTCCTTAACCACACGCAGGAGGGGCACAATTAGTTCATTTCTTGATTTTTTTTTAAACCAGCCTGGGTCAATTTGCTTTTTGTTTATCAGTTCACTGTGAATGGGGATCAAAAAACGTTAGTCTAGTTCTAGGTTTAAAAAATAATTAGCCCCACATCGCTGGAAGGATTCATCCAGAATAATAACTGCCTTGTGGAGGAAGCAGCACCATTCCACTGAAAATCCATCCGTGTCCCTCCTCTTCTGACCAACTCCAACATGATGAGTTGGAAAATTCCAAACTGTGGTTAAGAGCTGAAAAGTGAAACAGAAAGCAGGTCCCGAATAGAGAAGCAGAGCCCTGGAGGGCCTGGGAAGAATCCGTGCCTTCAAACCAGGAATTTGAACATTTTCAGACAAACTCCCCTCCATCAAGCTGATTTCTCTCTTTTTGCAGAGATGTCAGAGACTCTTCCATCCCTTGCTCACTGCAGAGGTCTGAGCGCAAGACCAGTCCTGCACCCCGCAGCCTACAGACAGTGGCCTCCCAGGCTGCCTGTGGCATTGGGCAAGCAGTAGCCAGCCATTGGTAACAACCAGATTTTAAAGTCCGACTCCTGGAATCAAAAGCTCTTTTACAATTTTCATAAACTGCCCGGAGCGTTGCTGTTCCAGGCGGCTGACATGCCACGCTGGTACCCAGCTAGGAAATAGGAAGCTCAGGTGCCGCTTCCCTGAAGGCTGGCGGTGCCGGTCAGGGTGAAAGGCGCTGTCACAGCCTCTGGGCCCCTTCTGTCCCCACTGCCCCTCCACGGTCCAGGGCGCCGTGGACGGATCGCATGCCATTTCCTGCATGCGGCTGCGGCACTAATTGAAAATTTGGGTGGCCTTGCTTATTTATTTTCCTGGAATGCGGCGGGTTATATTTTCACGACATTTTCTCAGCAGTGCGGCGATTCAATTTCAAACTACAGAAAGAAGAAAAGCCAGTCCCCCATCAACGGCAGGCGCAGGAGACAGGCTCTGACTGCGTTAGTCCTGCTTCTGCTGTCTGTCTGTCGAGATGCCTGCTGTTCCACTAGACTGCGGAACCCTCTCCCNGTTCGGTACAGACACCTCTCGGTCCGGGGACACCGTGACAGGCTCATCGCCCTGACAAACGCCATCCAAGAAGGAGCTGCCACCATGTAACAGCTTCATAAAACGTGCTGGCTCTGATTTGTGTTCTTTTAATGTTGAAGAGTAGGGCTCATTTCAGCATCCTGACGCGCTGAGGTTGGAACAGGTCATAGCACTGCGTATGTTGCACAAGCATTTTTACTTAAGAATACGAAAGCTAACGGTGAAATTTTAATTTTCTCGAGCCTGCCAAGCCACGTTGTTCTAATAATCTACCATTTTGTGCATCTTGTATTGCCTGACAGTCAAAAAGTCTCAGTGGAGTTTATAAAAACACAATTTACTTGTGTTTAAAGTAGTAGCTTAAAGAATTTACACTTCATAGTTGACTTTCGATTTCATCCTGTGTATGTGCATCCTTGATTTCTAAACTAAAACTGTGAAGAGAGAGAAAACTTTAAANATTTTACATATATCTAGGAGGAGAGAATTTTAGAGTGGTTGAATGATCTGTGTATTTAATAGATTTGGCTACTGGAGATGACTGCTTTAATTCAAACCTCCAAAAGAGTGGCAACTGAGGGGGAGGTCAATTTGCACTATTTTTGTCTTCAAATTGAACTGGATTAAGATCCCTTTCTTAATCGTGGGCGGTCCCTTCCCTTGATTCAGACCAATTTCTGCTAGCAGGTAATTGACCTGTCTANAGTGCACATGGATTCACCTCAAAGACAAAAGTATCTTTCTGTGGAGCAAAGGTCTGCTTGGGAGCTAAAAGTTAAGTCTTAAGAAATGTTGGCTCTTTTTAAATTTTGGCTGATTCTGAGAGGTTTAAAAAAAACTTCATCTGCGCATTTTAATAAAAAATAGTATGAAATGAGTTACTTTTTATAGAAATAGCTCTAAACTGTCAAAAAGCATACCTTTAGATAAAGTAAATGAAGATATAAAGGTATCTGACTTCTTGAGTGAAAAAGCTTACTAATGCCTCACTATAATCCACAAATAGGATTTGTTTTCAACATAAACTTTATTCTTTCTTTTTCTTTTTCCTTCTTTTGTGCTGGGCTTNAACCCTGGTCCCCTTACCTGCTATGTCTTATCTCATAGTTAAAGGAGTTCATGAGGAGAGAAATCTTTGGTTATGCAAATATTGCCTAGCAAAAAAGTTCTTACTTTGAATATACATATGCAGGCTGAATAATAACCAGTTTTCACACAGTATTGGTTATACATTTGAAACTCAATACCTAAGATATGCCCTACATATAATAATGGCAATACTTTTTGTTTATATGGCTTTTCATAAGCTATAAAAAAGCATTTCCAATATATCTCATTGAGATTCATAATTCTCTGAGGCTAACCTGCTTGAAAAATGTATTAAATTCAATAAGAAGAAATATAAAGGAAAACGAGTCTATATTTCTTTATGGTAAACACTTTCAGAGTAGATTCAGCATGAAGCACAGGGAATGTGTATATTTAACCTTGGATGGCTATGCAGAATAGTTAATCTAGTGAAGAACAAAATTATTGAATTCTAAAAAAAAATTATTGAATTCTTCTACTTCTAGCAAATAGGAAAAAAATTAACTGGGTAAATGTGAACATGATCAACTTATCAGACTTCCCATGTGATCTTTTAAAACAGAAAATGTAAAAAAAAAAAAAAGTAAGCCACGCTATTGCAACTACAGTTTTTTTGTTTTTGTTTTTTTGGGTTTTTTTTTAGATTTTCTTCTCTTTCTTCTTTGTCTTTTGTGTGGCTTTNTTCCCCTTTGCAGTAGTATGCTAAGCTCTGGCCCATCTGTATATGTCATATTGTATTTTAGAAAAATAAATAGCACCTAAGTTATAGTCTATTTAGAAGCCTGGGCTCTTGTAGATAAGTCTGAGCAGACAGAAAAAAGTCATGTTCATAATTTTTACAAAATGCCAAAAAATAAAACTAGTTTCTTTTTAATATTTTCTATTATCATATTCACTTTCTTGTGATTAACAATAAATTTTAGAAATGTCTGAGGTAGTCCCCTTGGTGTCAAATAACAAATCTAAAATGTTTTTCAAAGAAATGTATTTCATAACATGGATAGAAATAGAATCACCTTTCCTGACTTACCCTCTCAAGGGTGGGGCCCAGAGCTACATTTCATTTTAACAGAGATATGTCACTTCACAGAGTGTTTTATAATTTGCAGACTCAACTCACAGCTGGATTTAGACATTGTACAAAAGAAATTAATTTCTAGAATTTCAAAACGGTGCCTCCTACAAATGCAAACAGGACTTACAGAACAGAGGACAGGCCATCGTCTACATGTGCCTGGGACAGGACAGGCTCCTAAATGGTGCCATGAAACAAAACAACAGAACAGCCCAAGTACGAACCACCCTCTCCTCTTCGCTCTCTCTTGAAACTCAATGACTTAGACAGAAACTGGAGCATTCGTGCAGTGTTGGACTATACAATTATTGGCTCTCTGAGTCTGCTTTCTACATCTGACATCCAACTGTAAACGACTTATAACTCACCTGATTCAGATTAGTTTATCCAAAGCACAAGGCAAAATAAACCAGGGTTCCTTTAGAACCCTTTCTCATAATAGAGGCGGCAAGAGGCAATATAGTTAAGAGAGCAGTAGACCTGTTGGTCTACAGACTGGCCAATGCTAGCTGTCAACTCACTTTTGTATTGAAGATGCCTGTGGCCAGGAAGCCCAAACCTTCCCAAACACAAGTCTCTAGTGACATATCCCTCAAGTGATCTGAAGAGCTGGTGAAAGAAAAGAACCTTTGAACAATCTTCTTGTGATGAGCCACAAAAAGAAATATGTTAATTAGAGAATTAAAATAAAAAGTTGGAGCCCTGCTGTCAGGATTCTTTTCACATGGGATTGAGCTGAGCACCCAAGTCATGTAGGAAATAAATATTGAAATTATGATAGATGAGAAAGGAAGATGAAAGGCAGGCTAAAATATGGCTAAGTAAAATAGAATCTAAACACCCTAAGGGCAATGAGACCCCACAGTTTCCGACACCCACCACTTGAACTCATTTCCAGTGGGATCTACCGCCATTTATCCATTGAGCTCTTTATAGAAGCTTCTACTTCCAAATTCTGTTTAAGTTTTCATCTTTTCATGTATGTGGGCGTATGTGCCTGGATATGTGTGACTGTGTATATGCATTGTGTATGCATGTGGNCATGCAGAATCTTGTGTCTATGTGGGCCGATAACAAGTGCGTATATGAAGGTACACATNTGCACACGGGATGCACATATGTCCTTAACACATATGCATGTGGGGTATGCACAGNGTGCATGTGTGTGTATGTGTTGTGTGTGTGTGTATGCACATGCGAGCATGCATACGCTGTGAGCAGTCACAGACACCTGTTACTGTTTAAAAACGAAATGATTTCTGGTCTCAGGAAAATTGGTTCTGCTTAAAGTAAAAAAGGAAGGAAAGAAGGAGGGCTGGAAAAAGGAAGAAAGGAGGAGGGGAGGGGAGAGGGGAGGAGAGAGGAGAAGAGAGTATGGGAGGGGAGGGGAGGGGAAGGGACAGAAGGGGAGAGGAGAGAGAGAAACTTGAAACTTTCTTCTATGTTCACTTTCCTTCCCTCCCTCTATCCCTCTCTCTCATTCTCTTATTAATCAATAATTCAAACCTGTATAGTGCCAGTTAGTTTTGAGTCTGTAGTAGCCTTTCTCTCCTTAATACAGAAATGACAACTTTTGGAGATAAAAGGTGCAAGGATGATCCTCAGTCTTTATGAACTGGAGATGAATACCTTATGCAGAAAGAATAGGAAGTTGATGTTANCCACCTTCACAAAGGTTGAAATGTTTGCTTTGGTTTTGTAGATTATTCTGGTGGCCAAGGGTACCCCCTAGAGCATGGGCACTCCAGGACTGGCCAGTAGGGTGTGCAGTGTGTTTACCATGGTCTGAAACAGACACAAAGGTGCCCTAACGAAATTAGATGGAGATTTTAACACTTGTGACACCACACTCTGGTGTACATTAAGCAGGTGTCTAGTTCTGTTTCTTGGGAATGAAAAGCCTTTATCAATCACAACTATCAGAAGCAGCGTTATCAATAGCAGCAACATTAAAGATATTAAAGAGACAATGCAGCAGCATAAGTTCATTGATCAGAGTTACTTGATGACTTTATATTTAGTTATTTCATATTTAAACAAATTGTGAAGATTTTGTTGAANAGTTCATTAAATGATGTGCTTTACTTCTTAAAATGCTTCTACATTTAGAAACATTTTGACTTCTATTTAAGAAATGTTAAGGGCTCTTGGGCTTATGAAAATTAATTTAATTATAAAAATTAATTTAGTTTATATGCCGAGAAAATACTGGATAAAAGTAGAAGGCCTTGATTTTGTGAAAGAACTTGAATTCTCTAAAGAAACATGGAGTATCCTAAATTATTTAGGTTCCTTAAATGTCATGAAATACATAACATTTCTGAAAAATTTAAGCCANTTAATATGCAATTATTAGTCTTTTTGTTTTATTTTTTTGAGACGGAGTCTCAGTCTGCAGCTCAAACTGGAACTCTTATCCCAAGCTGGCCTTGAATTTATAGTAATTCTCCTGCCTCAAAACTCAGTATCTCAAGTGTTGGTATTGCAAGTATGAACCAACACACAGTTATTAGAGTCTTAGCATTTACATGCAGTTTTAAAATATATTTGAATAACTTGTTGCCATTTTACAAAAATAGTCATTAAGCATATGTTTAACAGTATAGCGATTTTCATGTGATGTTATATGTGCCTATTTCACTTTCCTTTTTAAAAAGGAAACTACATTTTTCCTGGAATCACAGGCACAGACCATGCTAAGGCAATTCTTCTAATACTGAGCAACATCTATATCCACCACCTATCANTTTGTATTGCAACAAGCCTCAATAATGAATATACAAATCTTGTGAGTAATTATGGTTTTCAATGTGAATAAATCCACCTAAAAAATCCTGAAGACTGATGGCTATGGGACATTCAACATTTTATAGTAAGATATCCATTGTAAAGAGATTAACTGTGACNGTAGCCNTGTGCATAGAATAGTTTCCACCCTCAAATCCTTCTTACGTAATCAAGTTTCCATGTGAACTTAGCCAACAGTGTGATCCTTTATTTGGTCCCACACAAAATTTGTTGATTTTAACACATCTAAAAAACAAGCAGAATTTTCNGTGTTTCAATGGCTGTTACCTTAGTTGTTAAAGATATTCCTCTAAAATATTTCATAAGGCAAACTGAATTTTATCAGCCAGCCTCAATTGTAACCACTGACCAAACAACAAAATCTGATCACAAATAAATTAATAGACCAAACAAGATTTTTCATTTATTTTCTCCACCTCCTGATATCTAGGATTGTGTTCTGGGAAAATATTACAGGTGCTATTTGTATTTCTCTGTTTTGATGGCAGATTGGCTTAATGTATAGATAATAAGAGCTAATGTACAGAAAATGAACAATGTCATACATATAAGAGGTCTCGATCAATATTCTTGGAACTGAAAAGAGTTTCATTTGAATTGCTGCAATATGCACACACTGAACACCTCTCTGTATTAGCGACTGGGAAGTTTATATTTTGTGCAGGAAAAAAAAACCCTTTTTTTTGGCGGGGGGAGGGAAGTGCTTCCTGGAATTGCCTCTAGAATCAGCCAGAAGTAGGGTTACTTAGACACCTTTAAAGGAAAAGATTATTGTGTCATAAATCATTAAGGAAAACAATGTGGAAATTCTGAAAATATAGACCATTGGCTAAATATGTTAAAGGTCNCCTGTCTCTGTGATGTGGGATCCTGACACATCTCAGGCTGAAAAAGTTACCCAAATACTTTGAGAATTACTTGGTATTTTATTTCTCTTAAAACATGCCCAGACCCATTTGGAGGAAAGGCAGAGAGAGCACTACACTTAGTGTCTTTTTGCCTTTGACTCATATTCTACTTGACTCGGAGAGTTTCTGGCTTGAGATGATATTTACTGGAAAAATCCCTGCCAAATGTGGAGTCAGTAGTTATCAGCCTATTTATGTAAAAGCAAGTGCCTCAGAAGCTGCATGGTGTTTAATATTTTTTCCTGGATATTGATCAACATGGTGACATGTCACACCATGGCTAGTCATTTTTCCATTAGGCAGTTAAAGAGGATTGGCACTTTATAGCAAGCCAGAACTGTAACCAAGGTCTAGAAATTTCCGTTCAAAACTGATTTTCCAAAAAGAATGAAAACTTCCTTCTGAATGTGTTTTTAACAAATTCATGCTCTCAAATAGGAGTCACTTAGCAGCAGTAACAATTATATTTAAACAGATCTAAAACAAAATGGCACGATGAAGCAAATAGCAAATAGACTTTTTTTTTCCTAAAATGAAGTTTCCAAAGGCTTATCAGCTATCAAGGGTATATCATTTACAGGTGTATACTTTTAATTATCTTTGTTCTTAAATGAAACTTTATAAGAATCCTCACATGCCCATAAGGTCAGGAAAGCTATTGTTTATCTGAAGAAAGCATACCATACATGTCCATGCATTTATCTAAATTTCTACTTTGTTAGTAGGATGGGTATGCATAACACTAAATAGAAAAAAACATAAAACCATAACCTGTAAATGCAGAGTCTGAAGAATGTGGTCAAGCAGAGGAAGAATTACTTAATGGAAAAAGCAGAAATTCAATAAAATTGAAAAATTGAAAACACAGCTCACATATTTATCATTATATTGTTTTCTTTTTATTACTTTACTTCACAGTTAGCCCTGTAAAATGCCTTAAGAAGACTGTACCTTAGCACAGTAATTATTTACAGGGTTGGAGGCTAACAGGGAGGTGTGGATGTGATTGAGGACCAGGGAGCAAAGGATTATAGAAACAGAGAGGAAGAGAGTGCCATCTCAAAGTTCTGCTTAAAATGGATTATATTATAGGTAACCTAGTCGCAGAAAAAAAGCCTCTAGGGGACCCCACCTTTCAATTGAACAGCAGAGTAATTAGTGCAATCCACTCCCATGGCATACAGAATTATTTGGAAAAACTGCACTAACACCACCCATATGCCCCATTCCACCCAGATGGCCAGACAGAGGTGCCAGATGAGAGGGTCTTGAAGCTCTGCCAAAGCTCCTTCAGATGGTTGTTGCTGAAACCTACTTGTGAGATTTCAGAGCCTAAAGCACTTCAGGCTCTCCTATCCAACCACCTAATTTTAAAAATGAGATAACTGGAACTTTCCAGAAGTCAAAGACTCAGGGGTCACATCCTGTAAGAAGCAGAATGTGGGTTTTGGATTTTCAATGTAATTTTCTTTTAATCAACAGTGTTATAGTCAGTTCTAGACTCTTTCTTTTTTTTTGTTTCCTGTGGTGATTTGCTGTTGAACATTTTGAGTGTTTTTCACTAGGAGTGAAAAAATGAAGTACTTCTCAACTCTACAGTCTAAGTGTCTTTGTTACAAGGGTGCAGTCAGGAAGAACAAAGGTTTCACTGGAAAGCATATGTGGGTGGAAACATTCCTCAGCATTTATTTGTGCACGGGCTCCTTTTGTCTTAGGACCCCAGAAACATAAAAACATGCAGACAATGGGCTGCATCCTGATCTACAAGATAGACACCTGAGGATGAAGACATCCCGAGTGCTCAGGACACAGCTACCTTTCCACATAGTTTCTCCTGTGCTGAGTAACAATGCTGGTGTCCTGTCATTGCCTTGAGAACCCCAGGTCAGTCCCTGTGAGAGACACGCGTCTGAGCCTTCCAATTCAGAGGAGTCCTGCTGAACATAGGTAAACCTGTCATCGTGGACTGAAAAGGTGGGGATAATACTTTTGTCATACTGGAATTTTTTTAAAAAATGAGATCTGAAGACAAACTGGCAAATTGTATGCAAGCTGACACCCGGACCAGCGGGAAGCCTTCCTAAAGGAAGGTAGCAAGACTCAGGTCTTTACACAGCGTGATACCAGAGCTGGCCCTTCTGGTCCCAGTGAGAGAACAGACCTTGGCAGCAAGCCTGTAACTCTGCCCAGAACCTTCATCCTCACAGGATGCTACCATATCCATGGGTAAACTGGGACTATGTTGCCATTTTCTATGTCAGTCCTATGGCCGCTGCCATTGCTGACAAAGTGCAAATTTATTTTGTTCAAATTGAACCAGGTATACCTGTCTCCAAGTAGAAAAAAATCCAAAATACCTAATATCACACTGACACACACACAGTCACCTACTCCTAGCTAGCAAACTGAACTAAATTAAAAGTGGGGTGTGACAGGACATCCCCATAATCCCAGCACTTGGGAGGCTAAGGCAGGTGAGTTTCAAAGCCAGTCTGGGCCACACAGTGAGACTCTTTCAAAACAATGATAGCAAAAACAACAAAATAAGAAAAACTAAAAATAATCAAAATGGGATCACACATTTAGTTAGAACTCCCCCATTTAGGACACAAGTCTTAATTCCTATTCACATATAATCACAGAATTTGATTATTTCTGCCCTCTGGGGACTGAGCTGGGATTGGAGGGCACCCTCCTGGGATGCTAACTGAGCTCTTTTCACATTCTGACCCAGTTCTTTTTTCCAGGTTATATGGCTCTAATATATCTCTGGCAGAGAGAGCCTTTCCTCAATTTCTTCATTCCCTCAAGGACCACCTACAGACATAACCTACCGCCAGAGACACCCAGATGTAAACACAGGTGTTCAGCACATCTGCACTATCGCACTGGATGGCAGTAATAGCCATATGGTTGGGGTAACAGTAACACCATGCCTCTTCTTTAGAGACAAGTTTATTTACAATTTTCAAATAGAAATATGCAAATATCAAGTAAATAAAAAGCCCACAGGGCTCCATTTCCCTGTAAAATTGATCAGAGACATATGACTATGTTGAGGACTTTTCACACAGAGATCTAAAGCCAGTGAGAAATGAANATGGCTAAGTCCTTACCAAGGCATTTGCTAGGAGCACACAATAGTTAAAATGAAGGTTAAAAAGAATATGAGTCAAAGGGTTTCCTAAACCAAGAACCATGGCTAAAGAATTGCTCTAACAGTTTGGTATTGTGACAACCTTGAATTTCAAATCCTCTCTGTAGCTTTAAACATGAAGAATGTCAAATTGGTGGTTTTTGCTAAAGCATGTCAGCCGTCACTATACTGTCAGGATTTATTTATCAAATGTTACTCCACCACCACCCCCTTTTTTTGCATGGCCATTTAGAATATTTTGAAGCAGACGACTGGAAACAGGTCTCTCCCCCATGGCTCTGGTGTTACCATAACAAACACTTGAACTTCAGCTTTTCATCCAACAGGTATTTATCTAGGGTTGAAAGCACACAAAATCCCTTCCCTCAAGATGTTCAGGGGTAGGGGAAAAAAAGTAAACAAAGAGACAGGACTCTGTTGACAGGCTATGGCTACTGGTCTTTGGATGGTCAGCCTGATGGACTGAGTAACTGTCATAGTGAGTCTCTGTGGTATATACTATGACAATAAATAAGGCAGGAATGCACCAGCCAGGACCTTGCAGTGAGTTAAACGACTAATCATTAGTTTCTGCTAAAAAGGAACATTAAGAGATGGCACACTAATATTTGTGTCGAGGGCTAGGTTGCATGCTGACTATGGCCCCTTTCAAACTGACATGCCATGCAGTACTGAGTACTTAAGGTGTTGATGTAAGGCAAAACAGATACATAAATTCTCCAAGGAGCAGAGCAGAGTCTCTCAGTGTTTCCAAAGATTATTTTGGAGAGAATAGGGAGAACTGTGTTAAAGTCCTTCTTTTTAGTTCTAATGAAATCTGAAACAGTGCTGAAAACATAAACCTATACAATGATTTGTAATTGCCCCAGCAGCTACTATTGCAATTTTAGGTTTAACGATTTTATTTTCTGGCAATCTCTGCACCACTGTTTGCTAGTTGGCTTAAAGTTAGGACCAGAAACTTGAGGGTGGGGGGAAAGAAAATTGTGCCAGTGTTCTTTATAATAACAAAAGAGTTCCTTTCCTCTTCTGAGTGTTTCTGTTTCAGTAGTATGGCATATTTATTATTATTTTTTGATCCAGGAAAAATCTGTGAGTTCTCAAGACCCAACATTCTGGCTTTGATGGCAGGACAGCCTAACCTGAGAAATGGCATGTCACTGAGACCCAGAAGGTTTGGTTTCACTGTGAAAGGATGCATGACTGCCAGACATTTCTTACAGTATTTCCTTAGGACCTCTGCTGCCAAGTCTCTCGTTCACATTTAAAGACTGTCCCCTTATTCTTCAAGATGGATGGTTCTGGAAACACTTTGATATATCTTCTCACAAAAAGGAGAGAAAAATGAAGCCATACTATATCTCTTAATTCACAGTTATCTGTACAACACCTCCCTCCATGTATGTACTGAGTGAGCGCATAATTCAGCACAGAAAGGTATTTGAAAAGTAATAGCTTAGGCTGTTGTTGGTCTTAAATAATGATACTCTTGACCAGCACCCTGCAGCTATTTCTCTCCACAGCCATGGCAACACAACCCCAAGCAGATCACTATTCTTTGCCT
>LZPO01117743.1:24633-37833 GCA_001675575.1 Neotoma lepida
TTNNTTTGTTCTTTGTCATTTCAAGGAACAGATTTGGATGAAGAGTGAGGTCATGACACTGCTCTAACTAATTCATTTTATTCATGTATCTTTGACATTCTTTCTTTTCCCTTTTTGTTTCTTAGGATTCACTTGCTCTTCACTTTTTCATGTGACATTGCTGTTTTCAATAATTTATTTCCTCAGATAAACATCTCAGATCCACTAACCACATGCCTCCACCAGTGTTGACACATAGCTTTCACTGTTTTTTTGGACCTCCCTAAAAAAAACTTTATAACTCCTTCTATTGTTTTTCTTTTCATTATTAGTTTGTCATCATTTTATTAGTTAGCTATTTAAATTTCACCTTTCTTCATTCCTATTTTCTGGCATTATGTACATATTTCATGTCATTAATATGTATACAAGTTTTTCTCCCTGCTGTTATTGGTTTAATAATTTATTCTATGAAATAGGCTGATACCAGGTTACCAGCAGAAAGTNTATTATATGCATGGGAAACTGATTGTTTATATTTCATAAACTTCATTAAATGAATTTTGACTCAGGATAAAGCCAGAATTTTCAACCATTTCTGAAACAGCTCTAAATATACTTCTGCCACTTTGTACTGTCTATTATGTGAAGTAGCATTTTCAGCATTGATGATCATAAATCAAAATATATATCAACTCCTCAAAACACTTACTATGAACTACATCGACATTATACAATGTTCAGCAAAGATTTCTTTATATAAAAATGAACAAACATCTATTTCTTAATATGNAAATTTGCTTTTATCTGTAGTAAATGGTAAGTTATATACATACACCAAAAGTTGTTTCAAAATATCAGCAAATGTTTGATTTGTGTGTCTATTTCATACACCTATATAAGATATTGAATAAAGATTATTGTTGAGAAAGATTGCAAACAAAAATTTTAAGGCCCAATCACTTCATATTTCTGATATTTTTATCTTTGTAATAGCATAGAGTATATTTACCTGAGCCTTGCTCTCCAAATTCTACTAAATTCATATCCTCTTTTACTTATGTTCTAGATGTCCCTTTTCTTTCTTATCGTCCTAACACATCTGGTGATTTAATTGTGGTACTTTTTATTTTCTTATTCCTTTATTCTAAAACATGGCTTGGAGATGAGGTGTGAGCCCAGGCAATTAAAATGAATCTCAAGTGGGNAACCTCTACCAGAGCCATTACCCATCAATCTCCTGACTTCTCTTCTTCAACACTTCTTAGGAAGTTTTGGCATCTGTTCCTAAGAGTTTGGGAATGATTACATACATCATGTTACTTAATAAAATTTTATGACTAAAATGACATGAAAAATAACTGGAAACTAGAAAAAGAAATTCTTTCTCCCAAAAGAATCTTATAGAATCTAATGAACTCATTTTTTTTGTTCTCACTTTCTTTGATGGCTTTGGTTTCAATACTAGTTACAAACAAATGTGTTTCCTGNGTGTTAGCATAAGATGATAGAATGTGTTGAAGATGATTAATTTGATTACTAAAACATCTGTCTTAGATGTGGTATCCATTTATATAGTTTGCTAAATTGTTACCAGAACCATTCCTAATTTGGGGGAGAAAACAGCNAAGGATCCCCTAATAAGCAATAGGATGCACTGAGTCTTTGCCTAATAGGTAGATGTGGGGGAATCCTATTAACTGAAGCAAAATGCATGCCCTGTAGTAATCTATTAAAATTGGTTGCCTGCCATAATATAGCTTTCATAGACAGAGGAAATGGAAGGATAGTTACATCATTATGAATATTAGACATCATATGTAACAGCTACAGAAGCCAATTTCCTGTCAGCAAAGCAATGGTAATGTTTGCTCCACATATGCTTCCGTAGCTATGGTAAAATAGCCACTTCCAACAGGAGCACATTTCATGGGGCATTTAGAGCCTAATAGTAAGGGTACAGAAATAGAAAACTAAAGTTTCTGTACTGAAACTTCACAGCCATATGGCCTTGGGCAAGTGACTTTAGACCCCCCCGCCCCCTCACTTTTGCTATTTGCTATAAAACCGAATTGAACATAGTGTATATCTCTCACTACAGCAGTGTTGTGGGAATTCAGGCAGAAAGCTTATGTAAAATACATGGCACTTGTTACCATTCCTAAAACATTGTTGACTATTATCTCTAGCAAGCAAAATACCCAAGGAGATGTATAGAATTCTTTTGTATAATACTCTGGCCATCAGCCAAAGATTATGAAGTGTTCCAGCAGCTCAAAGAAACATTTTCATTCCTTTAAGCAACTGAATAAAGCATTTGAACTGAGATAGAATGCAATTGAAAGTCGATTTAGAGCTCAGAGAAGAAAAGTGATGTGGTTGGAGTGAATGAACACAAATAGGCATAAAACAGTTTGAAAAGAAAAACCTCAANCACTATAATCTTAGAAAAACAGTTGATAACATGAACCAGAAAGCATCTCTCGACTGTTTATTTTTTTTAAGTATGGTTCAAGATAATATATAACCTAGAATTTACTTTTAAACATTAGAACTATGATGCTGCATAGGGAAGATACTTTTCATGTTAGGTTATAATAGGATATACTCCTGAAAATGAGCAGCACTTCAACTAATGTAAAGCACAATAAATAGCATCAACACTAAATAATAATCAAAGGAAAATGAGGATGTACCAAAAAATAGAGTTCATTTGGACAAGATCTACATCCATATTTAAAATTAAGGATTGATTCCTTGGGATATTGGAATACAAGAAATATATGTTTTGGTCTTTATCTCCACATCTTTGGAGACAGAGCTTCTAAAGCCCTTGTCACTTCTTGTGTGATAAGAATAAAAGGAAAATATCTTGTGACACTTGCATCTTTCCCTAGTTTCCAAATTGCAAAGATAAGTGGAACAACTTTCATCGTTTGTTATTTATAACAAGCCCTTTTCAACCACCTCTGAGTTCATGTACCTTGGAAAGACCTGAAAAATGGGGGTGGGGAGGGGGGTGGACTGGTTCCCGGGAAGCCAATATATTTTCAATCATTGATTCACCCGTGACTAATGATTTAATCAGTTAGGTTAATGCAAGAGACTCTAGAAAACCAAAAGTAAATCAAAGTGTTCGGAATACATTTGTCAAGAAAACACAAGGAGGCTNTGTGCCTCTCCACTCTGCCTTTCTCTGGGAATCTCTCTCATCTGGTGGTCTGTAAGTTTAATCTGTTATAATAAACTGATAAACATAAGGAAACACTTCCTTGAGTTTTGTGAGCCTTTCTAGCAAATAGTCAACACATGGAAGACATCAGAGAATTCCTGATCAACCAGACATCAGAGAGAGTGAGGGATGTTGACATCTGAAGTACAAGCCATCTTGCTGGCTTTCATTTATGGAATCTGGTGCTAAGGTCAGGTTGACAGTGTCAAACTGAGTTGAATTGTAGAACTTCTAATCTATGTCCACAGAGAAATGGAGAGTACGTAGTATAGAAAAAACCTACAGTCAATGCCAGAAGTGTTCTATGTGAAACAGAAGAAAAGAGGGCCATTTTTCTTTTTAAAAATTTCAATAGGGGATAAAAATATGTAAGCCAGGTGTGTGTGTATGTGTGTGTGTGTTTGTGTGTGTGTGCTTGTGCACACTAGCATATGAAGAATAATAATGATTCACCCAATTGTGTACATCCTAACTCCAAAACAATGAAAACATTGTTACATGGATAAAATTACTATTGTTAATTAGCTGACCACTTAAGAGGGCAAAACTGATTTGGATTTTGTTCCTTGTTGTTGCTGTTTGTTTGTTTGTTTGTTTGTTTGTTTGTTTGGAGGTTCCTATTATCTTACATAAGCATGCAACTTCAAGAAACTTTCTGTAGCTGGCTTTGAACATGAAGGCAGGAAGCCAAATTCAGAGCATGTAGTAAGTAGCCTTTGAAAGCCAGGCCCTCCCTCCATGGATAGCCAAGAAGAAAATAGGACATATTTACCAGGACCTTAGNAATCAGAGTCTGCCCTAGAACATCTAGATAGAAATGTAGTCCCAGCAACACCTCAGTTTTATCCAAGTGAGATTAAGGCACTAAATAAATAGCTACAGCAGCAATAGAAAAGTAACACAAAGGAAAGGCAGGGAGAAGGTTTTTTTNAACAGGAAAAAAANTAACAAATCCANGAAACTCCTCAATTCTATAGCAAACATCCAGTTGGTTAAAATGACAGAGGTCAGTGAGAGAGTTTTAGCAATGACCTCAAAAAATAAAGGGCATTGAAATTTATTTTCTTAAAGTCAAGCTCATGCCCTGCATGAATATTATTCAGGAGCTTGTCATGTGGAAAGGCATTTACTGTAAACATATTTGAGGCTGTGGATGATGTCAAGGACACAGGAACAGGACAGCATATTATGAAGGAGGAGAGCTATCAGTTAAACAGGAATGGAACTAGTCACTGTGCCTTCTCTTTTGGCCAAGCCAAGCAAAATTCTTGAATTTAGAAACATCCAAAANATCCANTGAATAGCAACTTCCACTTAACTTGCATCTATACATCAAACCATTTATTCTCCTACCATTTGGCAAATGCACTGGGTCTAACCTGGCTGAGTTCCAATGATCTANACTAACTCCCAATGAAATTCATGCTAAAGCTAATCAGAGTATTGCATTTGCCTGGGAATGAATCTGGTCACGATGCTCCAAGGGTTACTATTTGAAGGACTGGGATATTAACTTCTCTTCCTATAACNGTTGTGTTGTATGGAATCATCCAGAACAACTGTAACCCTTACCCCCAGATTCTATCATGAACAAAGTCACATGAAAATGAAGCTGCAAGCTGGGAGGAGAGAGGAGAATAATGCAGAAGGCAAAATTAAGGGGCCTACTAAAAAGTGAGAACCAAAGAGCAGGCAATCATACCTCTGTGGTGACTGCTATGAGCCAGAAAGCTTCTCTTTCTTATTTGNGCCCTTAGGCTATATATTCTCTAATTTGCAATTGAGTGGTTTCTACCTTCTAGGCTTCTTTACTATAGTATGCTCAAAATGCCACCAGTTTCTAGAGAGAAGATGAATGAGCTGATGATTGTCTGATAAGAAAATACAGCCATGTTGAACAAGACTATACTCTGTAAAGGTTACTAAAATGAATGCATAGAAATATATATTATTTACACATATGTTTGTACATTGATAATGCAATTATTTATACAATCACATAGCCCAATTTATAACAAACCAATTACTTTGAACTGGTGTGTTATAATATCCTCTATGAAATCATGAGTTTAAAGACGCTTCATTCACTGTTCATAAGGACTGATTGGAACCCATTGATGTGATGTTCAAATTCCAGAAGTTTGGGAAGCACCTCTCCTTCCATCCAAATTCCATCCCACAGCACACCACATGAATGGGCAAAGAAAATGTGCTATACGCGTACCCCACATACCAGTAGAACATTATTCAGCTAAAATATGGAGGAAATCTTTTCATTTGCAATGACACAGATGAAGCTGAAGGACATGATATTAAATGAAATAAATGAGTCCCAGGAAAAAATTAAGCATATTCAGATGGAAAGTATAAAAATACTGATGTCAGAGAAGAAGAAAGTAAAAAGGTAATTTCCAATAGCTAGAGTGGTTTGAAGGTGAGGTCTATAGAAGAATATTGATCAAATAATTCATGTTTAAAGTTATGTAGAATATGCTCAAGAGATCTACTTGTANTATGGTATTTAGAGTTAACAATAATGTACACAATTTATAATCATATACAATTGTATATATTATTATATAATTATATACACTTCTTTAAAAGTGCTGAGAGTAGAAGCTGTATTCCACCCAAAAAAATGAAAAATATGTGACATACCTTCATTAATGAGCCATACTTAATGATGTATACATACTTTAAAACATATAATAAATACATACAATTTTATATTCCATTAGAATATCTTAATTGATAAGTTTTAGATACACGTATGCACATAAAGATGAATAATCCCAACTGGTCCTACATTCTACCATCCAACTTCTACAGCAGCTTTTCTGCACTAATCCAGTGATGGTGATGCTTAAGATGGTGCCCTGTGATTAAACATCTTTAAAGATGATACATTAGACCTTAAAGCCTGAAGCTCTCCTCCAGTGACTCAGGGATCCAGACACTTTCTGTCATGTAAGTGCATCATGACATGCCCATCCACATGAACTGTGAAGAGAGCTAGATTTAAGGATATGTCTTTAATATCCCATTGGCATGAAATAGTCACGTGTTCCTCACTCAACAGTAAAGAGGATGAGAACTGTGGTTTCCCTGGAGATTTGGGGACTGATGAAATTGCTGAGCACCTCCTCAGTCTCTGCAGTATTTTACTCACTGGACTTTCAGTTCCTGTGGACTGAGACCACCTTATCACTCTCCCAGCATATTGCCAACAGTAATTGTTGGTTGTATGTAAATAGATTTTAATAAATGAATGAGAATCAATTCCTGACTTGTATCCCTGTTCTTCTGATAAATCTACTCTTTGGGCTGTTTCTTGCAAAAAAAAATATCTTGGGAAATTTCCCTTATTTTAATAGAAGAGTTAACTCCTTTCTAAATGCAGGCTTATCAACTTGTCAGCCAAGAGCCATGGCCATTCTGTGGCTAGTCTGTTAATCAATGCTCAGCAACTGTCAATCAAGCCAGAAACAAAGCAGAAACCAGATGCAGTAGAATAGAGTGAAATAGAGGTAGGAAGGAAACATGAGAGAGAAGGGGAAATGTGAAATATTTTTGGATANGAAACTCCTCAATTCTATAGCAAACATCCAGTTGGTTAAAATGACAGAGGTCAGTGAGAGAGTTTTAGCAATGACCTCAAAAAATAAAGGGCATTGAAATTTATTTTCTTAAAGTCAAGCTCATGCCCTGCATGAATATTATTCAGGAGCTTGTCATGTGGAAAGGCATTTACTGTAAACATATTTGAGGCTGTGGATGATGTCAAGGACACAGGAACAGGACAGCATATTATGAAGGAGGAGAGCTATCAGTTAAACAGGAATGGAACTAGTCACTGTGCCTTCTCTTTTGGCCAAGCCAAGCAAAATTCTTGAATTTAGAAACATCCAAAANATCCANTGAATAGCAACTTCCACTTAACTTGCATCTATACATCAAACCATTTATTCTCCTACCATTTGGCAAATGCACTGGGTCTAACCTGGCTGAGTTCCAATGATCTANACTAACTCCCAATGAAATTCATGCTAAAGCTAATCAGAGTATTGCATTTGCCTGGGAATGAATCTGGTCACGATGCTCCAAGGGTTACTATTTGAAGGACTGGGATATTAACTTCTCTTCCTATAACNGTTGTGTTGTATGGAATCATCCAGAACAACTGTAACCCTTACCCCCAGATTCTATCATGAACAAAGTCACATGAAAATGAAGCTGCAAGCTGGGAGGAGAGAGGAGAATAATGCAGAAGGCAAAATTAAGGGGCCTACTAAAAAGTGAGAACCAAAGAGCAGGCAATCATACCTCTGTGGTGACTGCTATGAGCCAGAAAGCTTCTCTTTCTTATTTGNGCCCTTAGGCTATATATTCTCTAATTTGCAATTGAGTGGTTTCTACCTTCTAGGCTTCTTTACTATAGTATGCTCAAAATGCCACCAGTTTCTAGAGAGAAGATGAATGAGCTGATGATTGTCTGATAAGAAAATACAGCCATGTTGAACAAGACTATACTCTGTAAAGGTTACTAAAATGAATGCATAGAAATATATATTATTTACACATATGTTTGTACATTGATAATGCAATTATTTATACAATCACATAGCCCAATTTATAACAAACCAATTACTTTGAACTGGTGTGTTATAATATCCTCTATGAAATCATGAGTTTAAAGACGCTTCATTCACTGTTCATAAGGACTGATTGGAACCCATTGATGTGATGTTCAAATTCCAGAAGTTTGGGAAGCACCTCTCCTTCCATCCAAATTCCATCCCACAGCACACCACATGAATGGGCAAAGAAAATGTGCTATACGCGTACCCCACATACCAGTAGAACATTATTCAGCTAAAATATGGAGGAAATCTTTTCATTTGCAATGACACAGATGAAGCTGAAGGACATGATATTAAATGAAATAAATGAGTCCCAGGAAAAAATTAAGCATATTCAGATGGAAAGTATAAAAATACTGATGTCAGAGAAGAAGAAAGTAAAAAGGTAATTTCCAATAGCTAGAGTGGTTTGAAGGTGAGGTCTATAGAAGAATATTGATCAAATAATTCATGTTTAAAGTTATGTAGAATATGCTCAAGAGATCTACTTGTANTATGGTATTTAGAGTTAACAATAATGTACACAATTTATAATCATATACAATTGTATATATTATTATATAATTATATACACTTCTTTAAAAGTGCTGAGAGTAGAAGCTGTATTCCACCCAAAAAAATGAAAAATATGTGACATACCTTCATTAATGAGCCATACTTAATGATGTATACATACTTTAAAACATATAATAAATACATACAATTTTATATTCCATTAGAATATCTTAATTGATAAGTTTTAGATACACGTATGCACATAAAGATGAATAATCCCAACTGGTCCTACATTCTACCATCCAACTTCTACAGCAGCTTTTCTGCACTAATCCAGTGATGGTGATGCTTAAGATGGTGCCCTGTGATTAAACATCTTTAAAGATGATACATTAGACCTTAAAGCCTGAAGCTCTCCTCCAGTGACTCAGGGATCCAGACACTTTCTGTCATGTAAGTGCATCATGACATGCCCATCCACATGAACTGTGAAGAGAGCTAGATTTAAGGATATGTCTTTAATATCCCATTGGCATGAAATAGTCACGTGTTCCTCACTCAACAGTAAAGAGGATGAGAACTGTGGTTTCCCTGGAGATTTGGGGACTGATGAAATTGCTGAGCACCTCCTCAGTCTCTGCAGTATTTTACTCACTGGACTTTCAGTTCCTGTGGACTGAGACCACCTTATCACTCTCCCAGCATATTGCCAACAGTAATTGTTGGTTGTATGTAAATAGATTTTAATAAATGAATGAGAATCAATTCCTGACTTGTATCCCTGTTCTTCTGATAAATCTACTCTTTGGGCTGTTTCTTGCAAAAAAAAATATCTTGGGAAATTTCCCTTATTTTAATAGAAGAGTTAACTCCTTTCTAAATGCAGGCTTATCAACTTGTCAGCCAAGAGCCATGGCCATTCTGTGGCTAGTCTGTTAATCAATGCTCAGCAACTGTCAATCAAGCCAGAAACAAAGCAGAAACCAGATGCAGTAGAATAGAGTGAAATAGAGGTAGGAAGGAAACATGAGAGAGAAGGGGAAATGTGAAATATTTTTGGATANCAGAAGGGTGAGAACAAAATTCTCAGGCAGGACAGAGATAAAGCACTTAGGGCCATGAACATGACCTAGTCAAAATAGTTTCACTTCATCACAGCTGTGTTGGTTTATTAGGGCAATACCTAGCAGAAATTTAGTTAGCTAGTTTCTAATCCCAAACATAAGCATGTCTGGCATGCTCTGGCAGGTAGCATGCTTCCCTGCTTAGCAGTGTTTATTTTTTCTTCTCTTGCACCTGCAGCACTGTTACTGCTTGTCAGCAGCTGTAGCTCGTGTCTTCACATTAAACGTCTACTGTGAGTCCAGACCAGAGGTAGAACAAAGGCCATAGTGCAATCTCTGTCCACAAGCCCTATGTCAGCTGATGTTAGGAAAGAGACGCTGGATAAAAGGACCAGGACACAAGCCAAAATGCACATAAAGAAAAATAAGGANATATGGAAATTAGAGCGGTTCTCTTAATGTTTCTGAACTTCAGTGTCCTAATAAGAAAAGTAAAACACCCAATCGGTATTGCTCATCTCTGCTTGATGCTAACGATCTAGGATATTTTGTTTTGTGCTGGATAAAACTATAATTTAAATTTTTCAGAATCCTGAGTAGGTATAATAGGACCAAATGAGCCTACGAAGGAGGAAATGAGAATTCATACTAAAAATAGCTGAATCTGCCCTGTTTAGTTGGTAGCTTATCTTTTTTACCTAGTTTCAAGAGGCTAGCACCTACTTAAAGCACAAATAATAATAGTCTTTCCCAAGCTTCAAAACCTCCAAACATGAAAAAGGTAAATTGGCTCCCACAGGTGCGACTTCATCAATTATTGACATTCTGGACAGGTCATGGTGACCCTGAGCTCCAAGTGGGTGACTCAGGGGCTTGTGTTACCTTAGCAAGGTGACCCCACATAGGTAAGATGTGTTTTCTTCCAATGGGGAAATGTTGATAAACATGAATTACTCATTCTGTTCAAATAACATTGTCAAGAGAGACCTCCNCTTTGCAGTCAGCAGACCTGGGATTAAATTCTCTGTGTACTACTTGTGATCTCTCTGAGCTTCTAATCTTAAATTTTGTATTAAATAACAGATATTTGATACAGTTTTCTGAGATAATATATGGAACATCTCCAACATGGTAGACACTCAAAGAACATGAATTGTATTTATCTGTTACAGTTGCTTTACAGAAAGAGAGACCAGTGGATTGTGACCAACATTGAAGCTTTTCATTTAGTAGGAAGAAGGAATGTAACCTGAACTTCAACTATCTGAATGGAGCAGGGAAGCGATATATTCCAGCCAAGAAGACTCAGGAAAGAAAGGCAGATAGGCAGAGAGTAGAACAGTATCTTGGAAATAGAAAAGGATGCAAGCCTTGCCCAAATCAGTTTCATTAGGAGATGAAGAAAGGGAAACTGTGCCTGGCCCTATGCCAGGCATTCTCCACTTATCTCATTCCTAGCTCACAGCAATCCTAAGAGGGAAAGTATCATGAGCTCTACTTTACAGAGTCTGAAAATGAAGTTGGGAGATTAAATGAATTAACCAAGTTTGAGTCCGTGCAGCCTGTCCATGACATGGTCTTTGAAAGAACATCTGCCTGACTCTGCATACTTCTGTCACCCTCGTTCTCTCAACAACCTTCTTTCGGTGATCTCATTACACAACATCCTCCATTCCTTATTCTGATCAGAGTTTTAAGGGATGCTACCGTGTGTTTTGTTACAGATCCATCCATGAGGAGATAGAACTCTTGTGACTGGCCCAGGATGCTGTGNTTGTCTGGATCAAAGGACTTCTATCTCAGCATTCAGCACTCTTTAGCAATAGGCAAATATTTATCATTGAGAAGGTGCTGTCACATTATCCACAACTTGGTCACAAGATTTTCTTACATTGTAAGTCNTTCCCACCCCCAAAACACCATTAATTTTGTTGTAATCTATATGTCTCCATTTTAAAGAATTTGATGATCACTTGATAATAAGCTTGAGTTATAAAATTTTGAGCTGCACACAAAAATATTTTCTTACTTTACAAAGATAGGTCAAAGAAATCAGGTCATAGCTTATAACAAAAACCATATTGAAATGTTTAGCAAAGTTGAAAACATGGGCACATGCTTTGTTTCAGAATAGGTTGATTTTCTTAGAAGCAAACATTGAAGTGAAATCTCCTTGATCTCCATGTTCCTTCTTTNGTCATTCTGCAAGTCTGACCCTGAGAGATGCAGCCTGATTGTCAATGAGATTATTTTTAGTCAAGGAAACTGACTTCCAATCATGAGGATTTCCTTTGTATTAAAACCTTACCAGCAAATGCATGTATGTGTGAAAGCTGAAGAACATACTTATAATAAATGCACTTGTGCCAGGCCTGTCTCCTCTCTATGCAGAGGGAGTACTTTGTCCCTCCAGGACAAATACCCNTGCCCCCTTCCCCTTGTCGCCTTCTCCCTCTCCCTCATCCTCTGTCTCCTTCACCACCACATCCTAGTCCATTCTAGCACAGNCCTCCCCTTCTTTTCCTCTCAAAAATCACACCTGCAAGGTCATTTGCTGCTGTTTTTCTGCCTGAGTCAGAAAGCAGCCACTTCAAACTTCTTTTTCCATTTATTAAAGGATCTNTCTGTGAAAGAAAAAATAAATTCAGTTGCTTACACTATTTCCAAAGTCAGGAGCGCAGTATTTCTGTATCTACATTTTGAATTTTGCTTCCCATCAAGATATGCAGAAACAATTCTAAAGACAATTTGGGAATTTTCTACATCAAAATCAGAGACAAACAAGGGTGGAAGAGCCTGTTTTGCTCACATAGTAAAAACAACTACTGAGGGATCCCTAGAAGCCAAATCTGATGTTAGCTCTTGAGAGTAACACACCATGAAAATCGGTCCGACCATTGGTCAAGCTCCTAGCTGTGACCCTAAGAAGACAGAAGGCGACTCTGGCATGAATAATCATTATCAGTGTGTGAGGGTGTCTGGGCTTGCCTTCCANGCCAATCATTTCCATCTGCCAATTCTTCCTTTTCTGACTTCCAAGAAAAATCATTGTTGCTAAGAGGTGCCCCTAGGATTGTTTGCAGTGGTGAGCAGGTAAGAATGGGATTGTGTGGGCCGGGGTATGGGTGGAAAAAAATCAAGGCTGGAAAGTAATTCTTCAGGGAAGTATAGAGATGCAGAGAGTTGAGCCAGTGTACATGTGGAGAGAAGTAGATGAAGGAAGACTAAAGGGAAAACAGCACTGAGAGGTATTCTAATCAACTCTGTCAAGTTATTTAAGATTGCAAGCAAAAATAAATGGACTTTACATTTTTTAATGTCTTACTCAGTTGTGACATCATACTCTTTTAATTGAGTTGTCACTCTGATAAAGAACAATGTGACTATGGCCCTTTCTGTGTTGCCCAGAAATGTGGCTAAGAAATCTCTTCAGATAGTATGTGGGGGAAAAAAAGCAAGAATGTAGGCACTGAATATTTTTTGCTGTATGTTTTTAGAGAATGACAATGAACCAAGTAAAATAGATGTGGTCTGTTCCGAGACAACATTCAGGCTATGTCCTAAATTCTGGGTGGNGAGATCTTCTTTCCTTTGGAGGGAGTGGTATGACAGGACTTGGGAAAGAGTCTCACAGTATGACACTGTCACAGTAAGGGGGCCACAGTAAGTAGGAAGGGAAGGAAACTTCCTGGGCAAGGCAGGTTCAGCAGCACAGCAGAAAGTCCATGTCAGGAAGCATCAAATTGGAAGGGCAGGTGCAGCCTGGAACCTAAGGACCATAGACCCTCTC